>APFE031708271.1:86237-104227 GCA_000404065.3 Pinus taeda | reverse complement strand
CCTCAGCGATGATATGATCTCATATATATATTTTGCATTGAATGTTTTTACAGGTTCCAACTGGGCTCTCCGCAAGATAATCCTCGAAATGATAAAGCACTTCACTCTTCGTATATGATAAATGAAAAAAATCCTCATATACTACAGACTTCGCACTTTAGCGGGCAATCTGTTACACAAAAATATCGTCACCTTGATTATTTGCAGTCAGTGTAGGTCTATCATTACCTATTCCAGCTTCCTAAGCAAGTCTTAAACCTCAGCTCTTCAAAACAATCTTGAGAAATGAGAGAAAGACATCAAAAATCAATGTAACTCTGGTTCCGCACTTTCTCTTACTTTTTCCTGCGGGCCCGCACCTTTTGTTCAAGTTATCTGTGTACTTATACGCTCTGTATGTAAAGGGGAGGGTGCGTACCCCTGTAAAATTCAAAAGGCGCAATCTTTATCTTAAAAAACTCATCTTGGGTTAATTCTAGACTTTTCTAGAAGCATTTGTTACATGGATTGTTCGCTCCAAGTGGTTCATGCATCCCATAAGAGGAGGAATTAGTCCCTTGTTGAGAGGAGCTATCCCTTGGAAGGAGGACTCTATCCCTTTGAAGGAGGAGCTGGTAACTGATCTCCATTGGACTATAAATTGAGGCATTGGGTCAGTGGCCAGAGAGGTTAGAAGCTGAACTTTTGAGGGTAAATGCTAGTGAAATCAAGACTTCCTATTTGAGCTTAAGAGGAGAGATCACATACCTTTTTGGCTTCATTAGGGAGTGAGTGAAGCTTGTCAAAGTAGATGAGACTTCTTGTTGGACCCTGGGAGGAGCTTGTACAACGTCAAGGAAAAGGTTGTAAGGTTCTTCTCCTTTTGAATTAATACAATCAAGCTCATTTTTCTCAACAAGTATCTCATGTTATTTGTTTCATGGACTCATTGACTTTCATGTTAAATATGTTTTATAATACTGGTTACTCAGGTGCTATTTAATCGTTTTCCTTTTTTGTCCTTGCAGGTTTGCGACAAAGGAACTTACTTGGATCAAAGGAGCGAAGGCATCTCCAAACTTGCGTTGGACATGAGGTAGGCCTTAAACACATTTGTTTGCCATTATTTATAAAGCGCATTTAGAGAAAGATAGTGTCTGCTTGGTTTGTTTGTCATTAGGTCTTCATTCGATTCTAGGAAGGTCTATCTTGTCCGCAAGATCGACTCATTCCGCGTGACAGTTCTTTCCGAGAAGTGCGGTTAGTTTGATAAGGCAATGCACTCCACAGTTACCACCTCCACCCACGCCACCACCCGCTTCACCTGCTTCACCTCCATCTCCACCCACTCCACCTCCACCAAACCTGTAGTTCAGCATGGTGAGCGAAATCAAGCTACCCGTATTCAGAGGAGTAGGGAATGAGGATCTGGACTAGTCCTGGTTCGTGGTAAGGGTAGTGTGGGAAGTGCAAGGGGTCACGGACAACAACATTAAGAATGCTACATTGGTGAGCGCACTGCAGGATCATGCATTGACATGGAATATCAAGCACTCTAATGATCACCCAAATGCAAAAATAGCAGAGATCCAAAATGCACTGAACTAAGAATATAGCCAGCCGAAATCAGAGACATAGTCAATCATTGGATTTAAAGAGATTGTGATGCTTCCAGGTGAGACCCCCTGGGATTTGGACCAACGACTGAAAAGTATGTTCCACAAGGCTAATATGACACTGATGGATGCACAACATCATGCATTGTTTGTGGCATCTCTAACACCGCACCTGAGGATGGCACTTTCGCAACAGAAACTTTCTACCCAAGTCAAAGCATTGGAAATGGTGATGAGGTTGCATGAGACACCGATACAGGATTCGGGACTGGGATTTCAACAAATCCATGTGCAACTATAGAATCTCTGCCTAGAAATGCAGAGCTTGAAGTAGGGTAGGGCACCGCAGCCAGAGGCACGTGAGGAAGTATGGTGCATAAATTGCAAGGGCTAGGGCCATGACAAGGATCATTGCCCATTATTCGCGAACTACTTGGAAGGAGGGGGGCCAATTCCATTAAGACTAGAGGCATAGGAAGGGTTGAGTGTGACACCCACATTATGGTGCGCAATCTGTCAGATAGGAGGAAAGCACATGATAGATAATTGTCATTTATTGCAGAAGTATACACCAGCACCCTAGCAACTGTTTTCTAATTTCTATAGGTTTGTGGGCCACAATGAGTGTACTTGTCATATCTACAAGTTAATGATGGATAAGACCCCAGCCTATACGATGCAGACATAAATGCGAGCGCTCAACCCAATGGTGGGGATGGTGTGCGCTAGATTTCAGGGGCGAGGTCGAGGAGAAGGAGGAATGGGACTAGGAAGGGGCCGCAGACAATTAATTTGTTACAATTGCGGAGGACCATGGCACTACACCCATGATTGTACCAACCAGACAAGATTATCCTATTGATACTGTGTACAGTTTGATCATGAAATGGTAGATTGTCCTACATTGATCACACAGATGCATGAGAAAGGGGTACTCCAGCCTCCTTCAACTCAAAATATTCAAAGGATGAGGTCTGAATCGTGCGAAGAAGACCCAAATGTGAACATGGTGCTTAGAAGTGGTGCGACCAAAGGGGAGGATAAGGGGAAGCAGCCTGAGGAAGATACATGGGTTCGAAAGGCTCCTACAAAGGAACCTAAGTTTGACTTAGAACGCACAAAGGACACATTCATGGAAGCTAAGAAGAGCTTCGCAGAGGCCTCCACTTCAGGTAGTAAGGATCAACCAGAGCTAGGAATGGATCCTTCTATGCTTACTACCTTTTTGGAGACATAAATGAAACTACTATGCGATAATAAGGAAGTTAAGGGACTATAGGAGTTGATCACCAAGTCTGTAGGGTCAGGAGAACCACGTGTAGTCTGGAAACTAGGAAAGCATGCATTCCACACCGGGAGGGAAATGAGATTGACGACGTAGATTAACAAGTATGAAATGGATCAAGTAATCCTAGACCTAGGTTCGGACATGAATGTGTTACCAAAACAGACATGGGAACACATGGGAAGGCTCGTGTTACAGTGGTCCCCTATTTAATTACAAATGACAAACCAACAAAAGATTTTGCCCATGGGGAAGTTGAAAGGGGTAACAGTTGATATCGAAGGCGCGAGCACAAAAACGAACTTTGAGGTAATAGACATTGTCAATGACAACAATCGCTATCCTGCATTGTTAGGAATAGACTAGGCCACTGATATGAATGGAGTCATCAACCTGAAGAAGCGGAATATGATATTTTAGAAAAAGTCCCTACGCATAGTAGTTCTACTAGATCTAGCCAAAGGAGCGTGGTACACCAATCCAGTGCACGACGATGGAAGCGATGATGAGCTAGATTGTATCTACAAGATAACTACGCGAGATCATAATTGGGTGAATCCAGCTGCAGCTAGAAGGATCGTGTGGGAGCGCGCAAGTTCATACACCTCAGATTCAGACAAAGAAGATGAACACTAGCACAATCAGTTGAACGAAGTGACAACACTGAATTGCAACATGATGATTAGATCACTGCATTGCGTAACAACCCAGGCCTGAGATCTTCCAACATATGATGGATTGATAGGGGTGGATGAATTCTTGAGCAAGTTTGAAAGTGCAGTACCATAACAAGAGCGGTTCGATGCATTGAAGTGGGCACTACACACGACACCTATGTTAGAAAATTATATATTACAAAGCAATGGAACACATAAAATATTGCAGAAATATAAACACAAAAAATGCATAAAACAAGATAGACACAGATATATGTGGTTCACCCAGTTTGGGCTACGTCAATGGAGAATCCTTATTTTATTATATTATCCAACAAACTAAAGAGATACAATCTACAACAGATCCGATGTAACTCCCTCTTCGCTCTCAATCTCCTCTCTTTCCTTCACTCCGAGTATAGATATACATAGATGCAATACAAGTACCTCATATATAGTGAGGGGTTGCCTTGGAGGGGTGTACAGTCATCCAGTTGGGACCTTTAAATACAGAAGATAATCAAGCTCCACACCCAACAATCTCCCACTTGGAGATTGATTATAGCAACTCCATTGTTGCTTCATTTGCTAGACAATGACTCTAGTTTGGGCCTGGATGTTTCTCATATTCTTCACCATACTTGAAGACCAATTGAACTTGAGCAGATTCTCAATTTCTCCCTGGTTACAACTTTTGTTAGAATATCTACAGGATTCTGGCTAGTGTGTATCTTTTCCTGCTTCAATTGTCCATATTCCAACACTGACCATATGAAATGGTACTTGAGCTATATATGCTTAGTCTTGGAATGAAATGCAGAGTTCTTTGCAAGATGTATGGCACTTTGGCTATCACTGTATAACCTGCCCAACTCCTACTTCTTACCCAATTCATCTAGAAACCTTTGTAACCAAATTATTTCTTTACTAGCCTCTGTAGCAGCAACATACTCTGCTTCTGTTGTTGAAAGTGCGACAACACTTTTGATTTTTGAAACCCAACTAATAGTTGTTGAACCTATAGTAAATACATATCCTATAGTGCTCATTCTGTTATCTCTATCACCTGCCATATCTACATCAACATGTCCCTGTAGAGAAATGTTTGAACCACCAAAGTATAATGCTTAGTTTGTGGCACCTCTCAAATACCTGAGAATCCACTTCACCGCCATCCAATTTTCTTTTCCTGGATTGTTCATGTACCTGCTTACAACTCCCGTTGCATGTGTAATATCAGGCCTTGTGCATATCATTGCATACATTAAGCTTCCAACTGCTGATGCATATGGAACTTTAGACATATTAGCCATTTCTTCTTGAGTCTTGGGACACTCCTCCTTACTTAATTTGAAATGGCTAGCCAAAGGTATACTAATTGGTTTTGCATTTTGCATATTAAACCTTTTCAACACATTTTCTATGTACTCACTTTGAGACAATGTTAATTTGTGATTCTTCCTATCTTTAGTTATTTTCATACCAAGGATTTGTTTTGCAGCACCCAAATCCTTCATTGCAAATGAGTTTGCCAATTTCTTATTGAGCACATTTATTTCCTACATGTTAGAACCTACAACAAGAATGTCATCTACATACAATAACAATATAATATAGCTTCCATCATTTTTCCTTTTGAGATAAACACAATGATTAGAGTGGTAGCTAGTATAACCTTGTTCAGACATAAACCTGTCAAATTCTAGATACCACTACCTTGGAGCCTATTTTAAGCCATACAAGCTCTTCTTCAACTTGCACACTAGTTTATCCTTCCCTTTTACCTCATATCTTTATGGCTACTACATATATATCTCTTCCTCCAAATCCCCATAGAGAAAGGATGTCTTTACATCTAACTGCTCAAAATGTAAATCTTCAGTAGCTACTAGACTTAGAATAGTTCTGATTCAAGTCATTTTCACAATAGGAGAAAATATCTCATCAAAGTCTATACCCTTCTTTTGTGAAAACCCTTTCACCACATGTTTAGCTTTATACCTTTTTCTACCTCCATCTTCTTCCTTCAACTTGTAAACCCATTTATTCTATAATGTTGTTTTACTTGTAGGCAACCTGACTAAGTCCCAATTCTAGTTATGTGCTAAGGAGTCCATCTCTTCTTTCATGGCTTGCTCCCACTTCTTCGTGGTTTCTACCTACACTGATTCTGCATAACATTTTGCTTCACCAGAATCAGTCAACAATACATAATATAATGAAGGAGAGTATCGTTCAGGGGGTCTACTTATCCTACTAGATCTTATAACACCACCTTCAGGTGTTTGAGGTGCTTGTTGCTGGTGTGGTTGTTGTTCTAGTTGTTGATCATTATGATTTTAAGGCACCATCACTTTTCCTGTGATATCGTCAAGCACCGTGTATTCTTTGTTTTCTTTTTCTTGTTTCTTTTCCTACAATTGATTCTTGTACAAGACCTTTTCATTGAATATTACATCTGTGATCCTAATGATTTTGTGATTTTCATAATCATATAAGTGATAACCAAAATCATTAATACCATATCCAATAAAGGTACATTTCTTTGATTTTTCCTTGGGTTTTGTTCTATTTTCTTTGTTAATGTGGACAAAGGCTTCACAACCAAAAGTCTTTGAAAAAAAGTAGTTTACCTTTTACCTGTCCATGCCTCCTTTGGAATACCACCATCCAAGGAATTTTAAGGCCCTCTGTTTATTAGATAAAGAATAGTATCTACAACATCTGCCCAAAATTGTAAAGGCAATCCTACATGCAATCTCATGCACCTTGCATACTCCATGATTATCCTGTTCATCCTTCCTGACATGTCATTTTCTTATGGTGTTCCTGGAACTGTCTTCTCTCTACAAATTCCATTCTCTGAACAGTACCTATCAAACTTTTTGCTATAATATTCACCTCCATTATCTGATCTAAGACACTTCAACCTTTTTCCTATCTCATTTTCAGCCAAAGCTTTCCATTTTTTGAAAGTATCAAATACATCAGATTCATTTCAAATACAATAAATCCAGGTTTTTCTGATTGCATCATCAATAAAAGTAACATAATAGCGAGAGTCGCCAAGAGATGATACCTGAGCAAGTCCCCATACATTTGTATGCAAAAGCTCTAATTTTTTGCTCTTCTTTTCTTTCCCAACTCTAAGGAATCTAACTCTCTTTTGTTTTTCATAAACACAATTTTCACAGAATTTTAAATCAACATGCTTCAAACTTGGTAACAAATTTCTTGAGTGAAGAATCTACATCCCCTTCTCACTCATGTGCCCACGCCTATGATGCCACAATGCCATATCTTCTCCTGTATAGGTTAAAGCTTTAATAGAATTATACATACCATTGCATAAATACAATGTACCAACCTTTCCTCCTTTCGCTATTACCAAGGATCCTTTAGTGACCTTCCAGTTTTTATCTATGAAAGTACCTACGCAACCTTCACCTCCCAACTACCCCATTGAAATCAGATTTTTCTTCAGATCTGGAACATGCCTTACCTCCCTCAATAACCATTGGTTTCCATTTTGTTGTTTTATGAAAACTATACCAATTCCAATGATTTTACAAGGTTTATCATCACCCAATCAAACCTGTCCAAAATCTCCTTGAACATAATCATAAAAATGTTTCTTCTCAGGTGTGGCATGGAATGAGGCCCCTGAATCTACCACCTAGGCATCAATAATATTTTCTAATGAAAGAATCAAAGCATCTTGCAACACATCACCTATTACATTCGCTTCATGATTAGTTTCTTGCTGTGCGTCTCCTTCTTTTCCCTTCCGAGACTTGCAATATTTCTTCAGGTGTCCTTTCTTCCCCAATTTCTAGCACATTATCCCCAATCTAGACTTGGATCTACCTTTTCTTGACCTGCTACGATATCTTGGGCTCTTTCCTCTTTCCATTTTTCTTCCCCTAGTCTCTCCAGTCAAAGCATTGCTTGATGTCTCACTGGTGCTTTTCCATCGCATCTCCTCACTAAGGATTTCACTGACAACATCATCAAACTTTAAAGTACTAGATCTATAGACAGAGTTACTAATGGCCATAACTAAGTCATTCCAACTTTCTGGCAATGAGCACAGAAATAATAGAGCCCTAACTTCATCATCAAAATTTATCCGTACAGAACTTAATTGACTTGTAACTGTATTAAAATCATTTAAATGGTTTGCAAAAGATCCACCTTCTAACATCTTCATATTAAATAAATGCTTCATAATAAATACCTTATTTGAGGCCAAGGGTTTTCCGTCTAGTTTGGCCAATGCCAACATTAAACCCTCTATTGTCGTTTCCTTTGAAATATTAAACTCTACCGACGCTGCTAGGCACATTTGTATTGTTCCAAGTGCCTTTCTATCAAGAATATCCCATTCTGTGTATGTCATACTCGTAGGCTTCTTTTTCTTTCCCCTCAATGGTAGGTACATATCTCTCTCATACAGATAATCTTCTAGTTGCATCTTCCACAGCTGGTAGTTTTGGTCATTGAATTTTTTGACCCTAAGCCTACCATCTTCCGCCATTGTTCCCACTCGAACTAGGAACCCTTCTCTCCTACGAGTTTATCAGCCAAATAGACCTTTGACTTTGAGACCAGTTGTTAGAAAATTATATATTACAGAGCAATGGAACACATAAAATATTATAGAAATATAAACACAGAAAATGCATAAAACAAGAGAGACACAGATATATGTGGTTCACCTAGTTTGGGCTATGCCCATGGAGAAATAGCTAACCCTTCTTTTATTATATTATCCAGCAAACTGAAGAGATACAACCTACAAAAGATCTATTGTAACTCCCTCTTCACTCTTAATCTCCTCTCTTTTCTTCACTCCAAATACAGATATACCTAGACGCAATACAATTCCCTCATATATAGCGAGGGGTTGCCTTCTAGGGAAAAAAACCCTAAATTAAACATAAGTTCTACCATCATATCATTTGCCTAATGAACGGCCCAGATTGACTAGAAATTACTATACTTTTACAAGGAAATTTTACATCTATTTTTAGCTTCAGGGGCGTTGCCCCCAAACCCCCGGAACCCCCAGCCAGGGGGGATTGTCTCGCCCGCACCCCCCTGCTGATACCTTTGAATACAAAAGATAATCAAGCTCCACACCCAACAACCTACGCGTTGGTGGGGAACACATCAAGGAAATTTTTGAAAAATGGGGCGGATGTAGAAGGATGATGCACCTACAATTTGGAAAATCACAAATACAAATAGAGGATAAATATTATGGACGAGATAAACTGTGCATGCAGCCCGTGAAATGGACCAATGCCTATGGGGAAGAACCTCAGCCTGAATGGGTGCACTTATTCTACCATACTCTGGATCTCATACCCATGAATAGGTATACTGAGATGGAACTCTTAAAAGGCATGGGTGAATGGGATGTCTTGCGCGAGGGATTTTTGTTGACATTCACATTTGAAGACCAATGGTCAGATACTGTTGATGATGTGCTGCAAGCCGTAAAAGCCGCCATCTTCAAAATACCACAGGAACCATAACAAGTAGTTCAACTAGCATGGGCAACCCAGTTAAGTAGTGCCCTAGAATGTTATAACGTACAAGTAGAGGAGGATGATGACGACCCCTGAAATATTAATATTCTAGAAACTGAAGGGAATTGCAAAGTTAGATGACCATCAATTGAGGATCCTGACATCGATGCGCTGCTAAAAACAAAGGAGGTAAACATTGGCAGAGATGTGGAGCCGATGTATGTGATGCTTGGGGACTACTGGGATGATGTTACAGTAGATAAGGTCGTTGAGTTACTCCGCGAATATCAAGATTTGTTTCCAACCAAAATCACGGACTTAAAGGGGATCATTGGCGACTTAGGGATGATGAAGATCACTTTGAAACCGAAGGTGAAGCCAGTTAAGCAGCGACCTTACCGTTTGAATCCAAAGTACAAAGAAAAGTTCTGTGACAAATTGGACAAAATTCTTGCAGCTAGAATTATTGAACCAGTGGAAGAATCCGACTGGGTGAGTCCTATGGTAGTATAAGAGAAAAATAGAAGGGTGAAATTAGAGTATGAGTGGACCTCAGGAAGCTTAACGAAAGTTGTGTTCATGATCCATTTCCTACACCATTTACAGATGAAGTATTGGAGAATGTTGGTCGTCAGGAAGCTTACTCATTTACAGATGGCTTCTAAAGGTACCATTAGATCAAGATCACACCAGAAGATAGGAGCAAGAAAACCTTCACAATCGAATGGGGATGTTTTCAATACAACATTATGCCCTTTGGGCTGAAGAATGCGCCAACGATATTTTCACGTGTAGTGGTGGCCGTGTTCAAGGAATACATCCACAAGTTTTTGGAGGTCTATCTGGATGTTTGGACTGTATTTGGGTTAGTTAAACACCATATAGCGAGCTTAGGTTTGATGCTAGATACTTGTCGATGACACTAGATTGCATTGAATCTTAAAAAGTGCACCTTCCTTGTCCCTTTGGAAACCTGCTCGATTGTGTGGTTTGCAAACAAGGCTTGATGATGGACCCTATGAAGATTGTCGTTATTCTCAACCTAGAAGCACCACAAAGTGTCAGACAACTACGCGCTACTTTGGGGCACACTGGTTACTATAGAAAGTTTATCAAGAGCTATGCATAAATAACAACACCAATGGAAAAAATATTGAAAAAGGACGCTACATATTGTTGGAATGTGATGGTAGGAAAAGTTTGGATGTTCTCAAGGAGAAAATGGCATCCACTCCCATACTGGTCTTCCCAAAATGGGACGTAGAATTTCATGTACATGTTGATGAGTCGTGTATTGCGCTAGGAGTTGTACTTACACAGGAAGGGGCGGAAGGCGTGGATCACCCAATCACATTTGTGAGTCGGTGACTATCCAAAGCTGGAAAGAACTACTCTACCACTGAGCATGAAGGGTTGGTAATGGTATACAAACTCTAGAAATACCGACACTATTTACGTGGCAGTCACTTCAAAATGTATATCGATCATTCTGCATTGAAATACCTGGTGAATAAGCCTGTGTTGGGGGGCCACATATGCAGATGCCTGTTACTATTTCAGGAATATGAATTTGAGGTCATCATTAAGTAAGGACGGCTAAATGCAGGACCAGATCACTTATCAAATTGAGACAGGCGAGGAGCCAACAAATTTGGAAGAGGGACTACTTGATGCATAGTTCTTTGCAGTGTGTGTCATGGATGGTAACTTTGAAGATATAATCCATTTTTTAACCACAGGGACTGTGCCGAAGGAATATTCAGTCCAACAGAAGAAGGAATTGTTGGTGCACACGGAAGACTTTTCTGTCATCACAGGGCACCTCTACAAAATGGGAAATGATGAGATATTGTGAAGATATGTACCTAAATTTGAATGAGGATAGATCCTTGTAGAAGCACATGGGGGGGCTGCAGGAGGACACTATGTAGGACACGTGACGACACATAGGATTCTTCGCGCTGGGCTATGGTTGCCAACCCTACATCAAGATTCGAAAGCACACTGTCAGGCCTGTGACATATGTCAAAGGACTGGGAAACCATCACGAAGGGATGAGATGCCACTCAATCCACAGATGATGTTGCAACCATTCGAAAAATGGGTAATCGACTTTATGGGATGAATCAAACCTCAGGGGAAGATGGTTCCAGACTACATTATCACCGCGACAGAATACCTGACTCGATGGGTAGAAGCACAACCGATTAAGGACTGCACTACCATTACAGGTACAAAATTTTTGTTTGAAAACGTGTTGGCATAGTTTGGTTGCCTAGAAATTTTAATGAGTGATTGCGGGACACACTTCATGAATGAAACCATCAGCGCACTCACGGAGGAATTCCAGGTGTATCATCACCAAAGTACACCATACCATCCACAAGCTAATGGGACAATAGAAGCATTCAACAAAATCCTAGAGACTACGCTGACCAAAGTATGTAATGCGCAATGAAATGACTGGGACCTACGCATACCTTCTGTATTATGGGCATACAAAACCACGTGCAAAAAATTGACAGGTCATATGCCTTTCAGGTTATTCTGTGGCATGGAAGCAGTCATTCCAATGGAATACATCATACCCAGTTTGTAGATAGCAGTAATTGCAGTTATGTCAAACCGCAAAGCCTTGGAAGAGAGACTCATGCAATTGGAAGAAATCGAGTAAGAACAGTCTCTAGCGGGATTGCATTACCAAGTACAGAAACACTACGAGAAAGCTTGGCATGATCACCATATCAACTTGTGCACATTCAAGGTAAACGATTTAGTGTTGCTGTATGATAGCAAATTCGAAAAATTTCTTGGAAAATTCAGAATGCATTGGTTAGGACCCTATCTAGTAAAAGAAGTCATAGACAGAGGCACGGTCTAGCTAGTCAAAATTAATGGAGAACCCTTCACAGGAAGAGTAAATGGAAGTCACCTAAATCCCTACACGGGCGGGCCGACTGTCTTACTAACCGACCAAAGCACAGTCTTCACAACCCAACAAGCCAGACAAAGGTGCGGGACTATAAACACAAGTACTAAAAGACGACATCAAAGTAGAGAATCAAGTCAGATGCAGATGATTCAGAAGCAGAAATGGAGTAGATTCAGATGACGACAACATGGTGGCTTGCAGACCTTCATGCTGTACAGGCACAGTTGGATGGACTTCATGCAAAGATCACCGCACTAGCAGAGTGACTCGGGACGAGTCATGATGATTGTGTTGGGGGCTTGTTGGGCAGTGGATCCCCCCATAGCATGTTTTTGGGGCTTGAAGCCCAAAGTTTGGTCAAGTGTAAAGTACAAACCCAATAAAATGTGAGTGCAAAGTGCGAGAGTCTAGGGTTTTCCACCCTACAATAATTTAATTTAATGTAAAGTGTGTCGGCCTACCCATGGTCCATGAACCGTGGGATTGTATAAATAGAGTGAGGCTCTAAGTGTAAAGTCTTAGCTTTTGAAGTTTTTGAAAAGTAATAGATAGATGTGAAGGCTTAGTTAGAGGTGCGAAGTGGATCTGATGTGTAGTGGGTCATAGTAGTAGGAAGAGGCTCTACAGTTGAGTGCGCAGAGGCCTGGTAGAGTCCACAGCTGATTGCGCAGACCCCTGCAGCTGAGTGTGCAGGGTAGAGTTGGGTCTATAAGTGGAATTGTACATGAAAGAGAATACTAATAAAGATAAGTATGATTTGGAATATTTTGCATCTATGTTTCTATTTATTGTTATGCATTTGTATTGTTTATGATTACGCACACTTACTTGAATGTTGAATAAAGTAAGAAGAATATTGGGCCCTCACAAGTTAAGTTAAGCACTAATATAATAGCACAGTAAGAATAGAGACCGGGGTAGTACTTTCTTCATTCCCTTATAGAGGTACGCGGAGGTAGTGGCACCGGTCGCGAAGGATAGACAGTTGCGCGGAATAGCGCAAGTGTGTAGGTTCGAACCCCGAACCTCCAAAACCTTCATCAAGACATCCCTAGGGTGTAGAAACCTAGTTCTAACACCCTGTCATACTACTTTGAGTGAGACCTCAGTCCGCGTTCCATCGACTATTGCTGAAAGGGCCAATAGTACCAGGATTTCCTTAGCTAAACTCACTACTAAACCTAGGTCAAGCCCCACATAGTCAACAAGATAATTTAGCATATACTTGTGTGAAGATTGATGGAGTGAGAGTATGGATGGAGTGTATGAAGGTAAAAATATCGATGAATTAATTGTGAGTTATGATTTAAATAGATCTGATGATTTTCATAGCAAAGAAAAGAAATATTACATGCTCCCTAAGGGAGAATATGAATCATAAATGGTAGTAATTGAGAAATTATCTATTGAGGTGAGTATGCTAACCACTTCATGTATGGATCCTAAATAACTCTTGCAACTTCTTCGATGAAAATGAGAATTCACTTAGAGAGGATATCCTTAGCCTAAACATTCAATTGCAGGAAGCCAAAACAATAGAGGATGTATTGACCAATCAAGAAAATAAGAAAGAATTGTAGACTTGGAAGGTGAAGTGCTCTCCATGAGAAAACAGTTAGGGAAGAACAATGATTAGCTGAAACAAGATAAGAGTACCATTCTCTTGGATAGTATGCGTTAGAGCCAGAGATATCCTATGATTAGATCCAGTCTTGGCTTTGGAGAGTCTAGCTCATGACCAAGCAAAAGCAACAATGAAGAACCAAAGAAGACTACAATAGAGAATGGGACCAACCATAACAACTAGAAAGGAAAGATAAAACATATCCACCATCAAAATTAGAAGAGAATTTATTGGAGCATTTACATCCAGAATATCATTTTCTCCTAGAGTTGATAGTGGAAAAATTAAGAGGACAAGTCAAAACTTCTTTTCCCCATTAATGAATGAGATCGAGTGTTTCATCTATCACAATTTTGGTCATGTGGAAGCTACTTGTAGAAGTAGACTACACACGTCTATGTAGAAGTTTGAATAGCCAAGAATAGGTCTTGCCTTCAGGTATGTAAGTTCATTCAATGGTTATTATTATTCTTGTCACCAATTTTTCTATAAGTCCATTGATTGCAGATCTAGAACAAGGAGATGGAGATCCAACATGAGCGACATAAGGTTATATCCCTTGGCCTCATATCTTTGTCATGTGGAGTCTTATGTGTGTTAAAATTTCGGGCACATGGCCAAATATTGTAAATTTTCTAAATTTTTCATGTCATCCAGTTGAAGGGAGAAGATAAAGGAGAGTTCTCAAACAAATAAGTAGTGAAGGACTGTGTGGAAGAAAAAGGAGTAGCTAGGAAAATGTGGTATTTCCATTTTCTCGACTGATGATGATGATAGGTGGTACATTGATAGTGGATTTTCCCATCATATGTGTGGAAATAGGACCAAATTTATCTTTCTAACGAAAAACGAGAGTTGTTATGTTGTCTTTTAAGTTAATGAACCAACAAGAGTGTTGGGGAGATGAAAGTCCAACCTTGGTGAAAATAATACCAATGAAAGTGATGTATGGCTCAATGAAGGTCTAAAGAACAATATCTTAGTGTGAGCTAGATGGTTAATGGAAGCAAGAAAGTTCTCTTTAAATATAAATGTTGTTTCATCCGAAAATAAGGGTCAAAGGTAATGATCACCAAAGGAGTCAAGACACTAGACGATGTATATGTGTTGAAGGGAAGAGTGAGCAGAAATAATATATTGAAGAAAAACTCTTCCTCTTTAAATTCTACGTAGGATAAATAACCACTATTGTAATCTCTTATTGCATGATAGATCACTTAGACTAAAAAAATACATGAGAGGCCTTCATAGCCTCAAGGGGCGCTCATGGGAGAGTGTCACAGTATGAGGTAGCATGATGAGTAGCAATATGGAAGCATAATGGATATGTGTACAAGTTGTATCAACAACAACATGTTTGATCATGAGCATACTTTCACTTTCAAGTATCTAGTATAAACATGTCCATTCATGGTATAGTGAACTCAAAGGGAGATAGGGAAGTTTTACTTATATTTTCCCTCATTTTTTTCATAGTAGATTTATCTCTTTGTTGTCACGAGATGGAAGTTGTGAATCAGGTCTGCATGTAATCATTTATGTTCATCATTGTCATTGGTTGAATTTATCTAGTGTTGGTCATGCATAGGAGTGAAAATATTGTTTTTGGCATCCATCGTAGTGAAAATTTGAATCATACATGTATGAAATGTTAAGTGCAAAGTTTAGCCTCATATTTTCATTGATTTTATCTTTTGGCTAAGGATGGAGTGGTCCTATAGTTAACCATGCACATATATATATAGTGAAATTGAGTCGTATTTAAACCATATATGCTCATTTATTATTTTGGATTCATAGTCTATAATTGGGCCATGAGTGAGAGTAATGCTTTATCCATGGAGTCATCTCGGTGTATAGATTGCATTCAATAGAGTCTTGATAGTTGACATATATGTATGGGCTATTAGAATTGTTGCTAGAACCATGTATTATTATGTTTAAGTCTTGTATCTCATGTATTATCCATTTACCTTAATTATGTATCATTTTTCCATGAGGTGTTTGGTGTCTTGGTGTGGATGTTGGCCTATTTCTTTCTTCTAGAAGGTATTTGCAACAATTAATGTTCATGTATAATAGTATGGAGAATATTATTGCAACGTCATTACATGTTAAGTGGGGGTATTTTCAGTTTGTAATCAGCATGGTGTTGAGTATTTCAAGGGGAGTACTTCTCTCACCCCCTAACATTGTTGGTATTGTTTTTCAGTGTTGATAGTTCCCTTTTCCACTGATGTCAAAGGGGGAGAGAAAATGGAGATAGTATGGAGACAGTTTTGAGATCATCCTCAGAGTTATGGAGATCAGGTTTATATTGACATCAATGCCAACATGGAAGAATGTTGTCATTGACATGTACAAGGAATTAGCACTATTTGTGTTATAATTGATGTCAACCTGTTGATGGTGGCCATCATGATTTGTGGTTAGCTAGAGTAGAATTATCATTGATCTAATGTAGAGTTGTTTACTTGATGCAAAGACATTGATCCATGTAGAGGTCACTAGTAGAAAATGACTAATTACTAAAAAACGACTAAAATTTGCATATAAATGACTATTTTTTGGTCGATGACCAATAGTAGCTAATTTACAGTATCTTATAAAGCGACTAACTTTTAGTCGTTTTTATCTTAGTCATTAATTGGTTGTCTCAATTTTATTGTCTAGTAGTATATTTAGTCATAATTTAGACATTAATTTAGTCATTAATTTGGTCATTTATTTAGTCATTATGTGGTCATTAATTTAGTCATTGATTTGGTCATTAATTGTCACAATTAATGATCAAATATACAACAAACATATTACTAAAAGATCACCTGAGAAAACCAATTAATGAACAAATAAATATGACCAAAATGTTAGTTGTGTTATAATATACTGTAAATTAGATACTAATAGTTATCTATATGCAAATTTTAGTCATCGTTTGAAACCAATTAATGACTAAAGATATATGACTAAATTTTAGTCGTGTTATAAGATATTGTAAATTAGCTACTAATAGTTGTATATATGAAAAATTTATTCATCATTTGTAATCACAAATTTATCATTTTCGTTAGTCATTTATATTTTTTGGTAGTATCATATTCATTATATAAATTACTATAGTAGTTTATATTCATTTCATTATTTTCATTAACAATCGTTATAAGAAAATAATCTAGTCGTATATTCATTTTATGTGTTCATCATTAATAAACATAAACTACTAATTTAGTAGTTTTATATTGATTTTATGTTTTCATTATTAATCAGCAAAAATTAATTAGTAGGATTTTGCAACTAATTTTAAAAAAATGGCATACAATGTAATGTTCATATAATATAAAAACACAAAGTTACATATGTTAATTACGATACTAAGTAATATCAAGTGCAACTATAAATAATTCTAACCAAATAAATTATACTATATAAAATGTCAAGTATTACAATATGATTTTCCAACTTAATACTGGTTGGAGTAGAATTTACACATGAAATATTGTTTCATCACTTCAAAACATTATCATTATGTTGCCAAGGCATTGCAGGTGAATTCATCAACTCTGAATATTTGACCATTAGTCTTTATGTGTGTCTTATGCGAGATATTGGCTTTATGGGTACCACTAGACCAATTCTCTTCTCTTTCTCATTAATTTGCATTTTTTCGCTCTAGTGTTATTGTTCTCCTCTTTCTTCAATTCCTACTTCATACCATCTATATTCAGTTTTCTTTCCTGAAAAAAGCGATACAATGCAAAGTATAAGACATGAAGTCAATACTGCGAATATAAACTAAAGTAGACTATAAAATATTTATATGATATATACCTCAACATCAGCAATATTGTTAATGTCATTTTTCCCCATAAAAGAAACAAACTCGAGCAAGTTTTCTTGAGTTGGGAAGTGGTGACCACTATGTGGCCAAATGACCTATATAAACAAAGCAAATAAAACGTCACCATAAAATAAATTTTGTACCTACAATGTTCTCAGTGTACAGCTTTTTTCATGAAATATTATCTTCAACTAAAGTAATAAACGCAAATAGGCAAACACATTTCTATCCCAATATTTTGAATTCCCATGTTTAAGGTACATTGCAATTTTGATTTTATCCAACATAATCAAACACATTGGAGTTAGAAATTCCTATTAAGAATGTTTTGTGCTTCACTTTTGTAGTTGTATTGTTTCCTCTAGTTATCTTTAAGAAGTAGTGACACTTCAACAATAAAACTAGTCAGTAGAAATCTAATGGGAGGAGCAAAGTATTGCTGACACAAGATTACAACAATAAACTAGGAAATAATAAGACAAAACTTTGTAAATTGTAATACTAACCAGAAATATAGCTTTAACAT
>APFE031708271.1:72051-84268 GCA_000404065.3 Pinus taeda | reverse complement strand
GATTTCATTTCCAAGTTCTATCTCTCTAGCCTCAATTAAAAGATTGTAAAATTAAGAAAAATTATGAACAACTCATTTTGGCAGTTCTCTCTAAGTTAGGTGAGTTTTATTCAGTGTTTGTTTCCACATTTATATTGAACTCAAGATGCCTTGGGCCAATACTTTATGATTCTACTTATTTTTTATGCTTTTATTGAACAAATACTTGCAAGCAGGATAAACTCATCGAAATGGGTGCTCTTGGCTGTGGAATTTTTATAGCTATCTCGCCTTCAAATTCAAGGATACAACATAAAAAGGCATTTAAGGGAAACAAATGAAAAGTACAAAGGAGTGTTAAATTTTCAAATCCCTCACTGAAACAAGATTTTAAATGAAACAATATACCTCTTAAATGTGCCTTTTATGGAAAGGTAATTCAAAATCTTATTTATAGAAATTAGTTGCCTTCGCTTCAGAAATTAAGAAACACAATTTAATTGTCAATCTATCTTGTTTTGGCAAGCATACAAGAAATTATAAACTGATCTCTGCTATTTCAAGTTTCTTCTTACCTAAATGGATAATTGATTATGGAGCAAACCATCACATGGCTGCACCTAAGAATTTGTTTGCTTCCATTAATTCATGCAATATAAAGCATATCTTTATGTCTAACTCTTCACCTTTACTTCTTCAGGGGAAATGTTCCATTGAGATGATAGATGACATGATCAATAATGTTCTATATGTTTATAATATTTCAACTAATTTTCTCTCAATTTATCAGATTACAAATTTTGTTTCAAGGAAAGCAATCTTGTTTACTCTTTATTTTTGTTTCATGAAATTGAGGACCCTTCACTAATTGTTGCCATAGGGAAAGTGGATCATCATGCACACTTGAACTTATTTTCTCATTTTGTAGTGGAGCCTCCTATCAATGTATTACTTGGTCACTCAAATGAGTTAACTAACTTATGAAATGAGATTTGGTCACTTAAACTCTTGCTATGTTTATCAACTAAGTAAACTTTGGTCACTAATCTTATGTTTATTTCTCTTTTTGATAGTGTTTGTACTGGGTTTGTTCTTGGAAAGAATCCTCAATGTACTTTTGCTAAGGACAAATCTTGGAGAGCTTCTACAGGCCTTGAACTTGTTCACAATGATGATGCGGGTCTTATTCCTACCTCGTCATTTCAAAGGGCTCATCATCTCCTTACATCCATTGATGACAACTCCAAACAAACTTGGGTCTACTTTTTGAAGAACAAAACTAAGGCTTTTGAAACTTTTCTTGAAGCAATATCGAAATGTTTATCAAATGTTTGCAAAGAGTTAGAGACATAATGGTATTTAATATGTCAACCTCAAATTTGAAGACTATTATGCATTGGTTGTATTCAGTTGCAACATATGGTGCTCTACTGTCCATAACAAAATGATCCTCCCTCTCTTTTTCAACAATTATAAGCATTTTGTACATGGGTACCTATCATGGCCATGTAGCTAGAACCCATTTTTGGAATTTATCCTCCTTTGTAATACTCACCAAAGTTTCACTTAATGAGTTTGTTAGTGTAGAAACAGTTGTAAGTTAACTTGGTTAAATCATTAAATACTTGTATACTTGTTAATTGTCCTTCTTAAATGTTAGACTCCTCCCAGGTTGCTATAAATAGAGGGCTTCCCCTTGTATTTCTTAGCAGGAGATCTAATAGATGCAGTAATTATCTTGTTCCTTCTATTGGCTTTGAGTCTATGTTAATATTTTTCTTTTCTTTTGTCTGTATCGAGTTTGACCATGTTATGATCTTGTTGTATCTGGTTTGATTCCACATTAGTGGAGGCTACTACACTTTTAGGTTTTCAGATTTCTCTATTTGTGTGACATTACTTCTTTCATATATTCCGGAAATATTTGGAGCAGGTTAGTAGGTGCTAACCTGAGACGTCTGAGACAATTCAACATTGCTCTTGTATTTGGGCTGAAGTCATTCCATTTTTCAAACTCTTTGTTAGGCTTGCCACTGTAGATTCACCAATTGATACATGAAATTCAAGGAAAATTACAGAGAATATTGATAATGAAGTGGGTGTTATACAAGGAAAAAATGGAAGGAATATGATATTCAATTTTTGGTACTTCCACTCTACCTACATTGGAAACATCAATGCTTATCATCAACTTTATTGAATGGTTACTCGAATTGGTTATATTTTAGATGATGCATCCATCTTCCTATTTTCTAGATTTTGATCCCCATACATATTTTATTCTCTTTAAATTTTTGAGCTTTAGACTCATGCATTTGAATCTTGAGACCCTGGATATGCAGGTCAATCTTTGAGTTTTTGTTTGCAGTTAGAACTTACAATTTTTCTTAAAACTCATGCTCCTGATGTTCATGTCGGAAACTTAATATTCAAGCATAGAAGCCTTGTATTTTAGAGCTAAGACTTTCTCAAGCAGAATTACCAATTGGATTCTCTCCTATTTTGCAACCATTACTCTTAGGGAAGTATTTGAGTGGTGGAAATGAGCAATAGTACTTTTTAAAATTTCAATGCTTTCAAATCCTTGACATATCGGCTTATAAAGAGGGGAGTCATATCAGACTATCTTTACTTTCAATGGATTTAGAGCGATATTAGCCCCCTTATTTTCAAAAATGCCAATCATTGTAAACAAATTCCTAGTGACTGAGAATACAATCTTGTCAAAAAAATTGTTTTTCCCATCAAGCAG
This sequence comes from Pinus taeda, assembly GCA_000404065.3. Taxonomy (NCBI): domain Eukaryota; kingdom Viridiplantae; phylum Streptophyta; class Pinopsida; order Pinales; family Pinaceae; genus Pinus; species Pinus taeda. The sequence continues at coordinate 81,537 of APFE031708271.1, read as the reverse complement.
TGCCTTTAGTTTCCTAATGCTGATGGAATATGTACTACTACTAAAAACATTGTCTATGAGCCTAGGGTGAGCTTGTAATCCCCATAGCATTTTTCCATGACTAAGTCCAACATTTTTTTTTTAATTAATTTCTAGAGATAACATATATTGGATTTAATGGAAAATTTTGGTCATGGACAGTTAATTATTGTCCAAGCACCCCACTTAAAGATTATTTTATTAATTTGGTTAAATTGGTCCATCATTAGTTTCGAAATGCCATCAAAGAATCTAGGGTATTTTCCCATGGTAATCAACAAATCGACTTGGTTAAATATGCAAGGTGATTAGATAATTGGGAGTGCACTTTAGGGTGATCAATCTGAGAATTTTGAAGACTACCTTTTCTATGGATCGGTCTAGCTCTAAAGATGGATCATTCTAACTTATGACTGCTTTGACATAGGCACATATATTTTATGTTTTGGGTTATTTTTAATTTTTCTAGCTCAGGTATAAGGGATCAAAGGCATGATTGTCAAAGCATATTATGATGGTGTGTATGCAGTCTCTGAGACACTTGTGTGTATGGAATCTGGTCAGAATGCAATATGAGAACATTATTTGAATTTGAAGTGGAATTAGTAGATACGGACTTGAGCCAAAAGGAACCTGTGTGCATGGAAAAATTAAATCTTCCTATGATGGCAAAGTGATCATACAAAGTATTTTCCAGTGAATGGAGTATGGCACCTATAACACGATATTGTTAGAGAATGCATGGTAAGTGTAACTATGTGCATGATCATGTGTGTTGGAATGAGTTTTTGGTGCAAATGAAGCTACATTATTCCAGAACTAATGACTGAGAAAATTACCAGTGTGCTTGACAAAGATTAAAGACATCTGAAGCAAATATAATAAGTAGAGCATAGAGTCAGATTATTGCTACTATTATGTATTCCTTGTGCTAACAATACGCTTGCAGGGATCATGCTGCCATAGATGATCTTGTAGCTCTCATTTTATTGATATATTTCTATGGTGTGCCCTTTTGCCAGTATGGTAGAATTGTTGTGTTTTAGCTAAGTGTGATCCATGTTGAGATATATGCTACCAAGGGTAGAGTATGAGTCTATTAATGTGTATCGCTGAGGGATGAGGTGTTTGGATGAGTTTTCTTAAGGGCATAATAAAACTTGTTTGATGGAAAGACATTATTCATGGTACTAACTGATGCGGTTATAGGGACAGAGTTTTGTATGACAGTTTGATATAACTCGTATATATGTTGTTGACTTAAGAGAGGATGTAATGTATGAGTTTAATACCTTGATGAGTTGTTGGATTCCTTATGGTTTGTAATGATACTATTTTGTAGTTAATGAATTGTGAAACTATCTATTTTATGGTATTAGTACAAAGAGTTTGTCAGAGAACATGGGTATGGCTAAGTAAATTTATAACATATTACTGCCTATGTATTTCAGTGTATGTTGACGGTTGACATCGAAATGAGGTGCATGGTAAGAGTATGATTACTGCTAGGGTTTTATGAATGTATGTTGCTAGGGCTTGCCATAATCGATAGGCAGAAAGGTTTTATGATGCAGAGACATTTGGTGTTATTGTGAGCAGAGGTTATGCTATTGTTGTTGGGGTAATGAGCTAGGGTTTGTAGCAGAAATGATGATGAGCTAGGGCTTTTTCATTGTACGAAAGCTAGTAATTGCTGATTATATGGTTAAAGTTTTTGTTGCTAGGGTATTGAGCAATTTGTATTGAGTTGTTGTAATTGAGGTTGAGATCATTGTGTTGGTGATTGTATATGCCAAAGTTTTTGATGTGCTAATATTTATAGTTGTTGTGTTATTTTCATGGTGGTATGCTACTAGATAAGTCTTGTATTGATGCCATTATGGTTTGGCATTGTATTGATGTTCTAGCCGAGTGACATTGGTGATGCGATAGTTTGTTGAATTTATTGAGTCACAAATTTTATTAGCCCTTAAGCCAGCAGTGATGGAAATCATCTAGCACATAGGGAAAGAGGCTACAATACAGGTATTGGTTGTCGAGAGAAAGGCTACTATTTCTGAACAGGAATTGATTAATACCAAGCAAGAGGCATTAACTATGCATTTGTAGTTGAAACAAAACATGGATGCTCATTGTGTTATTAGTGTTTATTAGAAGTTCTGTAATTTTGAGGTGATAACAAGGCCTCTCTGGCTCTCTTATGTCAGGGTTAGTTCTAGCCACTCCATATTCATCATGCCTCATTACAACATTTCTAACAATATTTTTTGTATGATTTAAGATTTGTGTTATCATATTCCAAAATACATTCATCAGATTCTTAAAAGGTGTTCCTTGTTCTTTCATTCCTATCTTTTGATAGAAATTAGCTTCTCTGGAAGAGATAAAATGATTAAATGTCTCGCAGTAATTTCATAAAAAAACATAGGATGATTTAACAAGTCCACAAACTTTAGGGGAATCATATTTCTTGTGTGTCTCCAAATGATGAGAACCATTGAATGAAATATGTGAAAAAATATTCTTAGGCCAATCTCTAGGAAATGTTTTCCTCCCTGGAAACATATGAAGCCCTAAGAAGCCAAGTTGTTGAACCACTTTCTTAGCAGATCTCGCATTTCCACTATCAACGATTAGAAGAAAGGAACTTGAAGAAGAAATAGCCTTGGTAACATTTTCCCGCACTCCAATTAGATGCTTATCCACTTGGGAAATGATGGAATTATCATATCTTCCTCCCCTCACATGCTTCATAATCCTAGAAATTCTAGTAAGTTCATTTCCTAGAACTTCCGTAAATATCTTTCTCTGAGAAGCACAGTGAGCAAGAACCAACTCATCCAAACCTACACTGAAACCATCTAAGAATAAAAAAATGTTCAACTAAATTCAAGCACTTCACTATTGCTCGTAGACCTTTACACTTAACAATTGCATTAAAATTTTTATTCAAAGAACTCACCAATTGGGTTTTATCACCATTGAATAATATTATTTCAATATTGCTTATGAGAATCCCATTCTTCTCATAGTTCAATTATGAAGGTAAACCCATGTGAAGAAGTTGGTTAGCTGTCCAAAAAGGCCCTCCATCATGCAATTTAGTGATTGCTGGTTCAGGAAAATTTTTAGAAGTATACATTCATAGTTGATTCAGTGTGGTTTTATCCATCATAGATTTTTTGGATAGAAGCTTGGAAGCCAACACTGTATCTACTATCAACACTCAGTGTTGTTTGCCTCTCCACAATGGGAACTAAACATTTTTTGATCCACACATAGAAGTTGAGAAAGATCAGCTTGAGATTTTAAAGATTGGGGATAAAAAACATGAATTCCATCCCCATCAAAATCTGCACCAAGTGGCCAACATATGAGAGGGTTAATAATCATTGTAGATCCCAGACGTATTTATGCTTTTAATGCCTCCAATGAATATTTGTGGACACTTGGAGGATGATTAATCAAAACAAAATCCCCATCAGGAAGTCCACGGTTAATCACTTCACCGACTTCAACATTCTTCGTTGTTTTTCCAAATGCATTTGAACAAAACTTACCTCCTTAGTCAACATAGGTTCTACACTGTCCCTTTTGTACAATTTTCTGCAATTTTTTCCTGTTGTAAACATTTACACACTCCAAAAATGTTCCTCTCTTGGATATTTCTATAGATATACCAATTTCAATTATCCTTCTATATCCATTTCCAATGACAACACATCAAGATCATATACTACAACTCTTAAACACTAAACCATTAACACTAAATCTCAAAGGGACTCACCTATAATAGTTGTTGAGCAACAAGGACAATAATCAAAGCATTGTAGCTTGCTAACATTATAAAACTTCCACCTTGTCCATGTACGATTTTCAAACCATGAAAGGAATATAATGCATATAGAGGAATGAATAGTCTAATTTACATAGAAGGGAACCCATATTACCTGAATGTTTCAAGAAGCCTCAATGGTATCTTGGAGGTACATCCTTGAAGAATATAACAACCTCTTGAATCCAATACTTTCTCACTACAACATAAAGGAACTCACTTGAAATAGTTGCAGTTGCACTATAAGGAATATCATTGAAAAGCAGTTCCTTGCTACCACTACCAAAAAAATTCTCATCCACGTACTTTCCTATAACCATGAACATGATGTAAATGGACAATTGACCGAAACTAACATAAAAGGGTATTACATATTACTTGAATGTTTCAATAAGCCTCAATGGTATTTTGGAAGTATTCTTATCCAAAGTGAGATGGTCCACCATCGTAATAGATTCTTGTTGTAGCATCAAAGGAACCATGATTATCAAAATCTATCATGAGCTTAAATTTATTTCCACCTAACCTCATAATTGAAATCAAACTGGATTTAGGCTGACACTAGATTCTTGCACTAAACTTGTGAAAACAAAAATCAATTTGCAGTCTTGTACATAAAACGCAAAGGTACTTGTAGCTTAAAGGAATATGAGGTTGAGAAAATCAATTTATTATTCATGAAACATTCTCAATAGGTAGAAGGTAAAATGATTTTTTATTATACCGGTGAATGCTATGTGAAATAAGTCCATGTCTACCATGAATAAATATTCATTTTTCTTATATAAGATGAAAAATAGTTTATCACATATGCATTTGCTATTGTGTTTTCTTTAAAATTTAAAATATAAAAGAACAAAGAGAATCAAAACAGATAATAATGCATTTTTTTATCAATTATATGGATTTGATATTGGGATTTTCAAATTGGGTTCAGATAGAAAATAGATTCTTGCACTAAACATCCAAAAATAATAATATATTTGCAGCCTTGTACTTCAGATGCAAAGGTGTTTATGACTTGAAGAGGGATGTGGTTGAGCAACTCAATTTCTTAATGAAACATTCTCAAAAGGTTGAAGGTCAAATGCTTTTTTCTTATACCAGTGTGAATGTTGTGTGAAGGAAACTCAATCATGTCTACACGAAAAATAAAGTTTTTTCTTTTTTTGCATGTAGAAGATCAAAACTAATTTTATAATGCATGAATTTTCTATTTCATTTGCATTAAAAGATAAAATATAAAAGAACAAAGAGAATCAAAACATAGATTTTACTACATTTTGTGTCAATTATCATGGATTTAATATTCATATTTAGTTTGAAATTTCGAACTGCACAATTTTTATAGAGATCTCATTAAACATAAGAACATTGCATATCAAAGATTCTAAGGTGCATTTTTCTTTAATATTAATGTTGGAGACAATTATCAACCAAAAACTTTGAAACCGAGAAGTTCATTCATAATTTTTTATTTGGGTCAACCTTCAAATAAAAAAATGAATTCTGAATCAGATTGGTTAGATGATTACCTCGAGAGTAAGACACCGTTATGATTATGTGTTTCCAAAATAGGTGTAGGGGACATTCATACAAATAAAGTGAGTCAAAAGCATAAATCTTCTTAGAATGATGATGGTACTACAAAGGCCTTGGAAAATATCAATGGGATTCTTAGAAATGCTGTTGAGTCCGAGGAAGAAATGGAGTCTGCTCTTCAGAAAACTGTGTCAGCTATTGATCCTTATTTGGTAGAAAACTTTCTTTGTATGCATGTGAACAATTGGAAAATTTCATATGGTTTCTTTGTTTGGGTTGGTAGCCAACCTTGATATCAGCATACCATAGAGGTGTGCAATTCCATGGTAAACATACACAATAAAGTTAAACAATTTGATATAGCTTGGGAAGTGATTGAACATATGAGTAAAGGAGAAAAGGAAGCCTCTTTGGTTACTGCAAAAACTTTTGGAATCATGTTTAGGAGGTACGTTGTGGCCCATATGGTGAAGGAAGTTGTGGGGAGATTTCATAGGATGGGAGATTTTAATCTTGAACCAGACAGGACTGCTTTTCACAGTCTTATCAATTTTTTTGTATGAGCACAATCATGTTGAAGAGGAAGAACACATGTCTATTGGGAAGGATTCGAAATTTTCTCCAGATACGAAGACCTTCAACAATCTTCTTACAGGATGGTGTAAGAGAAAATATTGGTAAGAATGTAAAATGTTCTGGAAAGAAGAAAATGAAATTGATAGATTTTGCCCAAACCTCTTTTCTTATTCAATATTTATGAATGTACTATCCAAGTCCGGGAATCCGAAGAAGGAACTGAGGTTATTTCAGGAAATGGAGGAAAGAGGGATTCATCCAAATGGCACAGTCTATAATATTTTGATTCATGTTATTGGCCAAGTAGAACGTGTTAACGAATCATTACAGGTCATGCGTAAGATGTTGGAGATAGGATGTCGTACCAATGTTATGAATTACAATTCATTAATCAAGAATCTCTACATAGCTGGTAGAATGCATAAAGCTTACTGGCTACTGGAATAGATGGTTCATCAGCAGTGCATTCCCAATGCCACCACTTATCACTTTTTCTTCAGTAAACTAAGAAGGCCGAAGGAGACACTGAAACTTTTTGACAGAATTGTTAGTAGTGGATGCGTTCTAGTGATTGACACTTATGTCTTGTTGATGAGAAAGTTTGGAAGATGGGGTTTGTTGAGGGTAGTTTTTATAATTTGGAATCAAATGCAGCAAAGAGTATGTAGTCCAGATAAGTGTGCTTATGAGGCTCTAGTATATGCACTCAATAAGTGGGGTATATTCTCTTTAGCTCACAAGTACAGAGAAGAGATGGTAGCAAGAGGGCTCTCATTAAAACTCAGGAGGGACATTTTTCAAGATATAAGTTTGGCAGAATAGGGCAATGAAGATAGTTTAAGTTATAACATATCAAAATAGGTTACTCCTCAACCATAATATGGAAATGATTCACAGTAATCTCATATTCGTAAGATCTGATACATATGATTTATTACCATCATGTTATTGGAATGATAACAATACATGCTTCTTAATAAAAATGATAATACAAAGGAATCTTCTTTGAAAGCAAATATTCTAATTCTTGCTTCTAATTAGTTATTTGATGTAACTCTAACATTATTCAATACCATTGATCTTATTTTTCCTTATTCTAGTAAAGTACTTTTTACTGGATTCTGTCCACCTTCGATTTGAGATTAATCAAATATCATGTCAAGGAATTTTCTTGTGGATTACCTAAAACTTGTGAAATCTACCACAAACTTTGAACTTATCTTTGGTAAATGTTGTATAGGTACTTTTTGGATGTTCACTTCATTCATTTCAGCAGTCCAGTGGAAGAGCTTGCTCTTACTGGTTTGTCTGTCCTCAAACTCTCTGCTTTTTAATCTATCTATCACTTATTTTCCCAAAGAGCTAGAGAACCTGCTGGCAATATAATTTTGTAGATTATTACTTTGTTGTTGTGGTCTGAGGGTGAAATTGCATGGTTTGGGTTCAGTATTTTTAGAGTTTATGGTAAGGTGCACAAAAGTGTGCAAAATATGGATACAAAACAATATTTAAATGATAATATTTAAACATATCGTGACATCATAATACTTTAAACTAGCAAAAGAAAAATATGGCTTGATTAGTTCATTAGTTCAATGACAGAGAAATTCAAAATATAGCATGTAAAGGTTTGAATGGCTGAACTTATATATGTTATATTTACATTAATTAGTTCCTATTTTCAAGGTATGTGCTAGTACATGGATTAATACAAATGCGTTAGTTTTCTTTTGACCCATTTCTACCTGGTTTTCATTAGAGTAATCGCGAGATTTGAAGGATACTTTGTGGAATTATTTTAGGATTCATCCAAGCGAACCTTGGAGACTTCTCTTTGGAACCAAGGGAACCTGAACCCAAACTCATTGAAAATCATTGAAGTAGACAAACAAGGACTTTAATTTTTCCCATCCTTGCAGCAATGACAATAAAATTTTAGGCTTCCAATCAAGCCAAAGATTTTGGTGAAATGGAGACACAATTTGATCTGTTTATCATTGCTTCAATCTCTTGTTTGGTCATGGACAACAATTTGTTCTTTTCCAGTCCTATTTTCAAATTATTTGTATTATGATCACCTTTGGCAACGAGATGTTTTAAAACTGACCACTTTTACCAGGCCACACTTTGTGAAAAAATTGTAACTTATGCCTGTTACAATTCCCTATAATTGGCGACTAGCCATTCCAACAATCGTACTAGAATTCAACTTGTTTCATGTGTCCTATATTCTAGGTTAGTTGATACCTTAGCATCTTCTTGTGCTTTTATTTTGTGATTGCATTGAACTGGCTCCTGTGAGAGTTGAAAGAAATAGTGAGAGAATCAAATGGAACCAACACAAACCAAATTTTTTCTATAAAGAGAAGAAAAAATTGGCTCTATAGCAGTACAACACTTGAGGAGAAATCAGTGAAGAAGGAGGGTTATTCTGATGTTTTGGGGAATTTTGAACTTCCTTGAAACATTTCAAAATGCTTGCATGGAGAATTCTTGGCAAGGGGAAGACTCTTGATTCCCTTCATTCCTTGATTAGAAATAGATGAATTTCAAGAGGGGGATTTCGATGCTCTTTGTCCCTGGGTTCTGAGAGTTAATGCTTCATTGTCATTTTCCTCTTGTGACTCCTATTTCTCTTCTTCACAGTCTAGAGGTCCAAATTTGTTTCCCTAGTGACCATTTATCCTATCGTTGTTTAAATATGATGATTTCTCTTCTTCTGGAAATGCGGTTACACAACTGAAACAAAAGGTGCAACATAGAGATCCACTTACTCAACAACAAATTGGAGAGAAAAATATTTCAAAGGAATCCTCTTCAAAGATTCTTGAATTCTTGCAACTTTCTCCTCAAAATGTGTTTTATTAGCACAACACCTTCTCATGTGAATAATTACCCATCTATCATTTGGTTGTAAGGTAGAATTATATATATTCATTAGCGTTTCTTGTTGTCATTGGCTTCAAATTTAGCCCTCCCACTATACAAAAGGAAATTATACTGAAATAGAACATTAATGACAGTTAAGGAACGCGATCTCAACTACCTTAAGGATGTCCAAAGGGGAAATAGGAATCAAAAAGTGCTTTGTAAGCTGAGTTTGCAATTGTTGTAGCAGCCAGAGTCCCTACCCGTTCTCCTTGAGATGAATGATCCAAGCTACTCCCAGACTCCATCTTGTTTGAGGAAGTACACGCTACCGAAGAGTTTATGTTCCCATATTCAAACTGAATGAGAAATTTTCCACAAGAATCTTTGACCATCCCATCATAGAAAATCATCAGATCAAGTAGAAATGTCGTTAGATTCTTAAAAGGAATTCCTAGTTCTTTCATTCCCATCATCTGATAGAAAAGACCTTCTCTAGAAGGGACATAATGAATAAATGCCTCACAGTCATTTAATCCACAAACATAGAATGATTTAACAAGTCCACAAACTTATAAGCAAATCATCTTTCTTGTGTGGATCCAAATGATGAGAACCATTGAATGGAAGATGTAAAAAAATATTTT
>APFE031708271.1:51283-68023 GCA_000404065.3 Pinus taeda | reverse complement strand
AATATTGGTCATTTTTGTATAATTTTATGTTTTTCACCCTGTAGTGATTCATCCCCCTCAATAAATTTGGTGCTATTTCTTACTGAACTTACTATGTTGAGACCATTCCCCCAGTCCATCAGAGCTACTTCTACTAAATTTTCCTCATTTTTTCTTGGCATTTAGCTAATTACTTCCCCACTATATTTTCTTACCTTGAATTCCTCTCCCCTTTTTAGGCACACAATCTCACCCTCTAACCTTGTCAGGCCCCACCACTTACACCTTCCACTTCCCACTAGCCTATGTTTGTGGAATTATCCATCCTATAAACTCTTTCTTTCTGATTTCTTATAGTTTCCTTCTCCTATGCAGACCATAGTGAGATAGAGAGCATAGGTATACCATGGAACTGCCTATTATAGAGACTTTGGAAGCCCCAAAACCCAAGAATGAGTTGAAATCTTTGCTACTCGTTATGATGATTTTACTCCTAGAAGTGTTCCAGAGGGAATTTTTCAAGATAAATGCGACATTGTAGATGAAATACAATGCATTATTAACTTTGAGGTGCTTACTAAGGTGGAGAGATGGGTTGCAAGCATGGCCCACTACTAGAGTTTCCTCAATAACTATATACATATAGGCAACATTTACTAGTACCTCAAGTTATTTTTCGGTTGCATGGCGATGGAGAAGAACACTACCTAATAAGTGATGGTTTTCAAGTGGATGAATTATAGGTGTTAATGTGCTTCATGGACAACAAACTAGGGAAAATTAAATCCTACTTTGACTTTCCCCCTACTCTAGGTTGTTCTCTAGGAAGTGAAAGGGATCTTATCCCTATCAAAGCCTTAGAATATAGAAAATATTAAATGTTAATTATGTTCTCTAGTTATCTACTATATCAAGTACCACTAACTTTGTTTTTTTGCTTCAATATATCCCTATAGCCCATGTATTTTTGACAAACTTGTTCATTTTTTGGTACACTATTAGTAAAATTTTTGTGTGGCTCTTAAGGAAAATGAAATTGTGTGCTTGGTTTGGTTTCTATAGTGGAAGACCATGAAATATTTCAACCTATTTTGATGTAAAATAATGTTTTGATGGAATGAAAACAGTTTCACTTAAGAAAAAATACAATCATATAATGAAAATCAATAAGGTGTATTGATTTCACTGTTAGTAAATTGAAAAATGATTTGGTGCATTACAAAAAGTATTAAATTAAATGGATTCATCATTGATTTTTTTTTCAAAATGCTCATTTCTATGATATAAAATATGTTCTTTCTTGTAAGTTATAATACACTGATTTCTTTAATTGAGTGTGAATTATATCCTATTAGTTTTTGCAATTAAAATCGTAATGATTTGGTGCATTAATAACACAAATTATTAAATTAAATGGGTTCATCATTGAAAACAATTTCAAAATACTCATTACTACATTGATATAAAAGCTGTTCTTACTTGTAAGTTATAATCTAATGCTTTCTTTCATTGAGTGTAAACTATATCCTATTAGTTTTTGCAAATTAAAATTGTTATTTTGTTTTTGTTATAATGTTAAGCTAGATATAGAGTGAACTCATATATAGAGTACATTTAAAAACCAAGAACATGTTAGAGAGGGAAAATATAATTATGATAGGAATATGAGAATATAGTTATTTAATACTACTTGTTAGTATTGTAGATGTTTTAGAAAAATTGTTGTGCTTGGTGCTATGTGGAGGGTGGGGGTGAAGTTGGAGTTGATGATTTGCTAACATTTTTTCCCCTCTCATTCATATTACCATCTTAATAACCCATAGCCTAGATTTTTCTTAGTTGATTTGAGCATCATTCAAGGTTGTGTAATATTTCGAACCAAGGATTGAGGATTCTATGTATGTTTATTAGTGTTTCCTTTTCATTACGTGGGTTTTTGCTGGATGTTGGCATTGTTGTATTTATTTATCAATATTTCTAAAAGATGTGTGGAAGTTGTGTGAGGTTGTTGTTAAAGTTGAGGGTTCACAAGGATGTTATGTGCATTCACTCTTGACAAATGATTTGAATTTAATTCCTTGTGAATATTATCAAAGGATATAACCTTGAAGATTCTAATCAACTCCCTAATTGTAACCATCCACTGATCCAATAAAGAAGTGTGTAAGTATGTATAACCTTTCAACCAATCTATAAAAACCTTTGAATCACCTATCACATATAAGTTTAGATTGAAGAAGTCACACAATTAAAATGACCAACTTAAATGTCTAATTTCTATTATTGTAGTACTTAATAGATAGTGATATTTTTGTTCGTAGACTAAATTAGTCATTATTTTTAGTAATTTTTATTTGTATTACTTATTAGCTAGTTGTATACTTTAATCCACAACTAAATTAGTCATTTATGTTAGTCATTTTTAGTTGGGTCAGTTGAGATTGCTTAGTTTTGGTAGTATTTCACATGGAAAAGCTACAATGACTAACTTTTTCAGTCACTAATTTCATCATTTTCTACTAGTGGGTGGTTGCCCAACTAGGCCTTCAACTTCATGACTTGATGCATATGTGTTTGGGAGTATAGTACCCTTATGATGATGTTACTGATGATGCAAAAGAGTTGGATTAATCTTGATAGGGATTCAAGATGTTGTAGGAGGTTTGATAGGCCTTGGAGGCACTTGCACATGGGGTTTTGAGTAGAAAATGAACTAAATAAATGGTATCACAAGTAATGCAAAGGAAACATGTGTTAGTAACTCATGTTCTACTTGTAGAAGCTATGCTATAATACTTTCACGAAAGGAGGACCAATGTTATCATTTGTTCCTGGAGTTTTCTAGATTCCTTGCACACTCTAGTGATTTATAATGGCATAAACCAAGGTATTTCCTCATGGTTTTATGTAGAAATTTTGATTGACTTAATCTATAGCAAGACTAATTGACTTGGTGAGCGATTAAGGTGTTAATGCATTTATTCCTTGAGTAATGTAGATAATGGTTTGATTTTTCTAAATATATGAGAAAAGGGATCAAATTGACGTTACAAAGTGAGCATAAATTAAGCAAAGATCTATGCATAGGTTAGAAGTCAAGCTCTTGAAGCATGTGAAAACATATAGGCTTATGACAAGAAATGAGTATGCAAATATCATTGAGGTGAATGAAGAGGCCAACAATTGTGACTAAAAAGGCAAAGTTTGATCTAATGGTTGAAGCATAATATGGAGAGGTAGTAGTAGAGATAAATTAGGAAAAAAAGATTTGGATCAGAATGTTATGATTGCATAAACTAATGGTGTATTGCAGGGAGACTCGGTGTTCATTTTGCAGACTTATATGATAGTTATATTTTTATTTGGAGGGGAAGAGACCTCATTTATATGGTTCTAGTATTGTATCTATGCATGTTCTGTTATTACATGATTGAGTTGTTGTGTCCATAATGGTTTTGATGCTAATGGAGTTTTTGTTTAGTGTGTGTATGTAAGAGGCTTTTTGTGTGGTTTACATATTCATATAATGTTATTATGTATTGTTTGTATTTTTTTTAGAGTTGAGTTGTAGTGGAATGATATGTTGTTGATGTATCAATAGTTTATTTGTTGAGCATGGTGTATGGTTATGAGTGAGAGAGATCTTTGTATGAGTTGGTTTATTGAGTTATTGATCTTACATTCATCATGAGTCCAGTTTGAAAATTTGTTAAAAGAGGCTCATCATTTTGTTGTATGCTAAGTATATGGGCCCAATGTGAAATATTTTGAAATGAGGTTCATGAGGGTTTGAATTCTGGGACCTTCAGTGTTGCAGGTAGAGGCTTGCAGGTGAGTCGTGGATTGTTAAGGGAGTAGTGGCTTCATACCATTAGAGGATGGAGCTCTTTCTCATAGAGTAGAGGCTTCCTTCCAGTGGTGGATGCAAAACTAGTGAAGGTTGTGGCCTTCAGCAAGTGGTGGACTGCATGGTTTATGGGAGTGGTGGCTTTCAAGTGAGTGGTGGCTCAAATAGCTTTGCAAGTAAGGGATTTCAGACTAGTGGTGGCTATTGTTTCATATGTAAAAGAATTTTTATAATAATAGAAGATACGATCAAGAAGACTATTTAACGACGATGGCTTAACCCACGAGGTTTCCATGTTATATATTTTGTTTCATGTGTTAATGATCTGTGTGGTTGTGTTTTTTTTATCACATGTTTCTATTACTCATGCATGATAATCATATGTTTTATATGCTTATGTGTTGATATTCTAATGTGCTCCTGGTTAATTAATGTGTGATTCAGTGTTTCTGGAAAGAAACGGTAGAATTTGTTATAAACTTGTCATAGGCCACACTATTGATACACCACCCCTCTAAGTAGTGTTAAAAGTTTCCAACAAAACCTTATTATATATACTATATATATATATTATAATAGTATATAATATAATATATATAATATTATATATATATATATTAGACACAATATTATATGTATATAATCTATATGCTCTCGGCCATAATCCTTGGAGGGGGTGCCCATCCATTGTTTTATTGCTAATATGAACAAGTTGGTAGCTAGCCTTACTAAATTGGCGGATAAATATCAGTCGAGCCTTTAAGGGCTCTTATATTTTGATCCAGAGGTTAGATTGGAACAAGATTTAAATTGTGGTAAATGTTTCATCGAGACAAATGCAATAATTTGATCCATATTAGGTTTTAAATAGGTTGAAATATCAAAAAATTAGACCACATCTCCTTAACTGATATATTTGGGTTTGGGTCAATATATAACTTCCAACTTTCTTCCTTCAAGGGCCTAGGGATGGTAAGGGGGTATCTTACAATAGGATATATAAGGGCTAATCTCAGCTAATTATTTTCAAAATACATGACAAGAACAAATCTAGTCTATGACAAAGTTCTTGTATGTGCCCATGCTTGAGTTGTTAGGTTTGCTTTAACATCTAGAATCTTTTTCCTTTATGTCCAAAAATTGGGAATGAATTTTATCAATTAGTTGTGGTTTTGGCTTTGAATTCCCCTTTCCCAAATCTACTACTGAAGAAGAAACTACCTCAGCATTCAGGAACTCCAATTGAAAACCATGCTCTTTAGGAATAACCTCTCATATTAATTGATTACAGGTTCCTCTTTATCTTATTGTTGTCTCCATTTCTTAATTTTTGGGATATTTATCAAAGTGACTATCTACTTCATTCTCAGAATTATCTGATATGGCTCTTTTATAATATTGTCCATTAGGTAAGGAGTATCAATAGTTGTACCTTGTTTTCCCATACAATATTTAGTCAATGGTTGTTCCAAGATTTCTCCTTCCTCTTCTCATGCATCTCCATTAGCAAACATTTGAATATATAGCTAAATATGATATTGATATGTAGCTTCCTAGAATTTTGTTCTTATATTTGAAATTATTTGATGAGGATCATAGGCCCGTATTAATTTTATAAAAACCCATCGAAGCTATCATTTAGTATACTATTTTGAAAGCATGTCCTATGTTTACGATGAAAGTACCTAATTCATGTTCGAGTTTGAAAGCCAATTCTTACTTCCTAGAAATGAAATGAACCAAATATTAATTTATTCGTTGTCCAATATATTCTAGGGAAAAAATATTGATTGGTTGGAATACAAGAAACTAATAAGGAGGTAATTCTATTCCGTACACCCTAATTTTTGTATAGTTTTATACACAAACCAGTCTCCCACTCTGCTTTCTAGGATGAGCTTTAAAATCTACTTAATCTCTAGGAAAATTCTTCGCAGAAGTTCGTAAAAAATGATTGAGAATGAGATTGACATAAGGATATTTAAATAAGCCAAAATCACTTGATCATTCTTCTTTTTCCTTACTATTGGAGTTCAACAAATTCCCAAATGTTACTTACCATCAGGAGTTATCTACAAAGGTAGGCATATCTAGACATATCTAGACAACCTTTCTACCCATTCCCAATGGCATGAGGATCATCCTTCTAATATGGGGGTGATTTTTATTGGATGCCAATTTTATAACATTCATTTGAACCTACATAAATGTTTCTTTTGTGTGGTTTATGGGAGGTTATTTGGCTTCATCATTTTCAATTACGGGATCATGTTATATCAATTAAAGATCAAGGTTTTCATGAACATGCCCTCTACTTTTACTCTTCACCAAATCCACAAATTTTCTCCTCTCTAATTACATTTCTATGAAGGAGAACCCTTCCAAGGATAATTTCGAGGTGCTAATAGATGTCCACAATGTACATGCATTGGTTGTATCTACCCCTAGTGTGTCCAACATTAGGCACCCACTCCAAAACCTTAGTCATCACTTCAAAATAAGTGAGGGTGCACCATTTTCGTTAATCCTTGTTCCGCATAAATCAATTCATCTTGAATTGGCTAAAAGGTAACATCCCTTAACCTATCCATTGATATTTATACCCTCAACATAGCCTTGGTATGCCCATGCTCTTGGTAATAAGATTCACTCGAGTAGGTCTAGGGATATTGATGCAACATGTTCACCTTAGGATTAATCACCCAAAGTACCTTGAGGTGGGGAAAAAAGAGCCCAGGAGAAAAGAGCTCCCACCCTTGAGAGTGTTGTCAATGAATGAAGGGGACAAAATAGACCCACACCAAAGGGAAATATTTATGTTATCCACTTAACTAAAAACTATACACAACCAAAAAATGAAAACAATGTGAATTAAAATCAAATTCACTGAATAGAAGACTATAAACCTGTGAAATGTGGGGTGAACATTTATCACTGCTAGAAAAGTGACTGGAATTTAAAATGAGTGAGTCTGTCGATACAGGTATTTCCACCTCCTTCCTTATTGAGATTCAAAATGGGCTAGAAACGAACTATGATTTTTCCAAGGAATCTCTGAGGAAGGTGAGATATGTTCTCCTAAATATTCGATTCCACTCCCAATGTGTGCATTGTCCCAAAATAGCCATAGGATACATAAATATAACACAGTGACCTTGAATTCTCTATTTACAGGAAAGAAATAATAGAGCAAAGGAGGAGAATTTTCCTGAAAAAAATCGTAAGACTTGAATATCATCCAAAGGCTTCCTAATATATGAAACATGGTGCATACCTAAAGTGGAGTGTCAAAGTTGGGTTACATCTCCTTATGTTAAATAAATTTTGAATTAATAGGACAAGTTGAAGTGATAGGATTCTCGAGAGAAATTAAATCCATCACATATATGAAATTAGGCTAGATGATAATGTGGCACATCAAGCAACTGATGACAAAATGAGGGAAGAGCTTCATTCATGTGTTGGTACTTCCATGCATATTACATGTATCTTTCAATCCTCTATGGGGGCATGTTGCCACATACACTAGGCATGTGGCTTACTAGGATGATGGAAACCCACCCCTAACCCTATCAAACATCTAGAATCCCATCCAGGGGGATTCTATCTTGTTGTACCTAGGCCCAGTAATCATTTTTGACAGGAGTCTCTTCCATAGAGTGCCATGTGGTAGATAACTTTACAGTTAATGTGGAACCAACATAGTTGATGAATTTATCCATAATTTTCTTGCTTGTGCATTTATCATGTGAAGGAATGATTGTTGGAATTGAGAGTATGAGTGATGCTACCGTAGTGATAATACCTTACAATCTCCAATAATGGGACACTTTTTGGATACGAGAGCCACTAATAATTTTACTAATCATTGTTATGATTAGCTCGGAGTCCTCTTTTATGATGTGTTCATTGGGGGACTTTTGAAGTCTAGAGTGAGCCTCCTAAGAAAAACGTACAACCAAAATAAACTTTATAAGAACGAATAAGATTCAATATGATGATGTCGACCATGAGGGATTCACCATTTTTGGAGTAAAAAGGTAAAAATATTACAAAATAATAAAATAATAAAACTACTTTTTCAACTCGTATTTTCAAATTATCTCCCGAAAGTTTTACTCAATTTTGAGTTAGAGTACTTGTTGGATGAAAAATTTAATTCCTCATCCAAGGAGTACCCATGTTGCATATTTTCGATAGACCGTGCTGCATGAAAAGTGAGAAATACATGAAAAAACGTGATTGCAATTACAATTTTCATGTATTTATCATTTTTTGTGTAGTAGGGTCCATTGAAACTATGGAACATGTGTACTCCTTAGACGAGGAATCATTTTTTTCATCAAACGAGTGTTTTCACTTGAAATTTGAGTAAGCCCATAAGTTGATAAGTTGAAAATACAAGTTTAAAAATAGTTTTTTCTTTTTTCCCTAATCTAATATTATTTTGTTATTTCCACTATTGTTTTATAATTTCCTTAGGAGGCCCATTTTAAACCTCAAAATTATCCTAATGTGGAGAGGTCTTTTATTTGGGTGATATTTAGACCTTCCTCCAAGTCTGTAAACTTAGTTGTGTTATTCGTGTTATGCCTTGAAGGTCCAACATAGATGTGTGTTTGGCTTCCAGAGTTTACCATGAAGATTCCTCCAAAATTAGCGACCATAAAATTGCCTCTAAATTCTCCATTGAAGTTCAACTTAAGAATATATAGGTACGTGGGTTCCAAGAGAGAGACAAGAGAGCGTAGAAGGATGGGAGGGTGAACAAGTTGAGGGTCTCACACTTATATTCTAAGCTTGTAGTATTATAACTTCCTCACCAGTTACTTGCCAATCATTCTCAGTCTAGTCTTCAGTGGAAATAGCTTCCTTTATATTATTTGGAATTATGAGCCAAAGAGAATCATGGAGAAGGGAGAAATCCTAAAAAATGTATCGCTTTATGTCCTTCCACATGGCTTGAAGAAGTAAGCCAAGTAGAAGGTTCCAGACCTTGTTCAAAATTTAATTGTGGAAAACTTGGACTTTCGAGCTCTCTATACTCTTGGGAATATTTGTTGTGTCATTATCTAATTTCTTCATGCTTGATTCTAAGTTTTTCCATATGTGGCAGGAGTGGTGGCAAGCATTAAAAATTTGTTCCATGTTTTTTGATGCCCATAAGCATAAATGGTAGCGAGAGGGATATGATTGTTTGCATTTCTAAATATTGTCCCACGTAAATGTTTTTTCTTTAACCAAAAGCCATTAGAAGATTGAGACTTCGGGCCATAGTCTTCTTTCTCAAATAGTATCCAAGATAATAGTTATGGGAATAATTTGGTGACATTCCTCGAACCCATAAGCTACACAAATAGAAAAGATGCCACTTGAATTATCTCCCTATCAAAGTTGATGCTCCTGAGTTGATATCTCGATACATCATTATTGAATTTGTTTCCAAATGTTTGTCCTAAGCTTAAAAGTAGGATTTTGGGTCTATGTCCCGGGAAAACCATCATTGCTAATCTTGGTTGGTCCAATAATCTTTAATTCTTTACAAACCTAGGTAAATCATATTGTTCTTACATCTTAGGAAGTTGTTGCCAAGATTCATGACAAAACATAATTGATTGACCATCTCAAATATATGAGTAACAATGTTGTTCAGCTAAGTGAATGCCTTTTTTAATCAAATTTCAAATGGAAGACTCTAGTGTGTATGAGCTATTGAAAAATGAGATATCTTTCATATTTTCTTGTCCAAATTCGTTTCCATAGTTCAGAGCCTCCGTGAGGCCATCATCACCATATTTTAGTTCCTAACACTATCGTTAGTGTTAATAGATCTCTCAAACCTAGGCAATCTTATAACTTGGGTTTAAATAATATTTTCCACACTACTCAGGCCCATTTTATATCCAATTTGAACACACCACAAAGAAAAGAGCACTATAGGTTGCAAACGGAGCTGAGGATTATAAAAAAAAAAGTCATACTAATTAAATATATTTTATTGTTTTCATATTACGTGGTTTTGTTTATCCTATTTAATAAATTTAATTATATTCGTAATTTTTTAAAATTTTAAAAACTTCATAAAAACTACAATTACATACACATTAAAATTTTGATGTAAGATTTTGTTTAAAAAAAACCAATTATTAAAATTTTGTATTTATTTCTAAAAGGATAAAAAAGTTGTTAACTTTGTACTGTTACAATATATGGAAAACTAATTGAGGGTTGCATGACGCATAGTTTCCTTCGAATAAGTATGAATATAAATGTATGTTAATTTTTATAGGGACGAATAATAGATGCATTATAAAGTTTAATTTCTAATCATAATAGTTTTGGTTAATGGTTTTTTTTTTTTAATTTTATATGAGCTATATAAATTAATGAATTAGTATATATAAATAAAATAATATTAATGTTATTCAGAACAAAAATAAAATATTATACTCTTAATAATTTAATTATTCATTAATAATAAACATCAATAACAACAAAATATATAGAAATAGCTATAAAACAAAAAATGGATATAGTCGAAAGGTTGCATTAAGAATACTAATTTATAAAATATATTTTAAAATATAAAAAATTTAATATTTAAATATATATTATTATATAAATAAACCTTACATGTTTGTATAAAGAATGATAATAAAAAAGTAAATGATTGTTATAATTTCACTACAATAAAGGGCTAATAATAATAATTAGAGTAGCCATATAAATAAAATTTCCGAAAAAAGGTAATAGTAATTCATTTAGGTGATGTATAAAATATTTTAGAATATATTTTACATTATTAAAATTAGGGAAAAAAACTATATAAATTAACAAAGTTATAATTTATTTAAATTACATTAGTATTAATTATAAAATAATTAGTATATGAGTTAATATATGAAATTTATAGGGAAATAAAAGTTTAGTGCAATAAATAAAAGCCAACATGACAATAAATATAACATATATTGATATGACATTTCGTGTAATAATAGAAAACAAAAAGGTGTACACAATAAGATATACTAATTGTCTATTTCTTAACTACACTTGAAATTATTGTGGGAGGTTAAATCCTACTTTCCCTTAATAATTATCATAATCAAATTAAAATTATTATAAAAATTTATATATATATATTATTATATTATATTATATAGATATCCACACACTTAATTTTTTGTTTTTAAAAATTTATAATTATATATTTGTAAGCTTGGTAGGAATATATCTTTATCATATCCCAATTTCTCATGTGATTAGGAATACCTTAGATTTGAACCCAAGACTTGTGACTTAATGAGATTTCATTATCCAAGACCATTACCAATCATGAGCTACCCAAAAAGCTATAATATAAACTATATTATATAAAAATACTGATTTAATTATGTTTTCAAACCTTTTAATTAATTGTATAAATAATTTAAATTTAGAGAAATGTTACATAATTTTAAATTAAAATATACATTAATGGTTAATTAATTTAAATTATAGAATTTATTTATATTTTTATTTTATTATTTAATTTGATATTTTATCTTTATATTTGATAAGTTTAAACTTAAAATGGGTTTAAATTAATTATATATAGTTTTTTAATTAATTTTAATCTAATATTAGTTTGTAATAACATTATTCCCCATTGTAGGTGTCGATCCTTGTTTATTATCACCTTGTTTATTATCACAATCACGGATAGCCTCCCTTCATCCAACCACCTGTTTGGCCAAGCGGCATCATACATGAGTTGGTACATGCAGGTGAATTTTCACTCAATACGAGCCAGCTTATTCCTTGCGGGTGACTACGCTCGTCTGCAACTCATAATGGCGTTCCATCATACCAATGCGGGCCCCTATCGCTATGTTAAGATCTTATAAATAAATTTGGCTATTAAGATTTTATAAATTTTTATGAGGAAAACCAGGTTAGGATTTTAGTGGGATTAGATTTAAAGAATAGTAATGGTTTTAAATAGGTATTAAGTTGATTTCAATGAAAATTTATGTATTTATTACAAATTCAAAATAAAAATTTATTATTTAATCAACATATGTGAGAGATAATTATTGTATAGTGATGATGGTGATCAATCTATTGTATATATTATTTAACTTGTCAATATATGTAATGCTCTTAAAGATTATTTATGATCATGGGTTTTGTTTTTTAAATTTACTGGAATTAAATCATATTAAATAAAATGATTTTATATTAATATTAAAAATATATTTTATTTTTAATATTAATTAATATTTATATTATAATAAAAAATAAATTAAATCCATATTTATTAAAAAAAAAAATAATGTATATTAATTTAATTTTAAATAATAATGAAATATAAAGTCTAATTCATATTATATAATGAAAAATGAAATTCAAACTCTTAGAGTTATGTATATCCATACAATTATATAAAACTTATCCTCAGATTCAAATTAACATAGTCAAAATGAATTTGATATATTTGTTGAATTTACAAAATTAAGATGGTTGGTTATGTAGAATTGGCTTTAGTTTTTATGGATTTTGCAGTAATGTTGTCTCTACCAAATTGCAAAAACATTGTAGTCAGCATGCAATTCCTATGGATATTGTGCTAAAAATAGCCACCATTCCCCTATGACAATGGTAGGTTTAAATTGTAGTGACACATGATTGTGTGCGCTCAAGGCTAAACTTAATGTACAATTAAATAATTTGAAGAATCAACGTACATTTCACAAGATTGCTTGAAATAGATTCAGGAGTACAAAAGAGATCTAGCATGGTGCAGTTATAAACTGACAACACTCATAGTATAACCTTCATGTTTTTCATGATTAAAAAATTATTTTTGAATTCAATTCACAAGTTACAGGTAAAAGTACTAAATGGGTCAGCTCAAACAATATGTAAGATTCAATAAACTATTCTCTCAAAGATAAAGGAGTTGTATTCATGTGCGTCATACCTTGTATATAATATATGTGTGTGTGTGTGAGAGAGAGAGAGAGATGTGAATTAATTCATATGGAGGTTTTGATTGGTTCAAAGCTTATTATTATTTCACTACTTACACAGTGACATTTATGATCGATTTCAAGCTATTAATTTGTCTGTAATAACGCAAATTTTCTAATCTCCATAGTTAGGATTTTGGCTAAAAATTTTGTGTGATGTTAGCGCATCGCCGGATCCCCGACTCCAGAATTCGAGGATTGGTGTCACCCTGTCATACACGATATATCATATTTAACTGTGTAGGTATAGGGAAATGCAATCCTTCGTACAATTGGGAGTCAAAATTGGGCTACTTTGAGCTCTGCTAGTGTTAATTTTGTTTTAAGGGTGTTGGTAGAGAATTTATTATTATGGTTGATGGATCATATTGAGAAGGGGATTTAGCTATTTGCGTTTTTCAAAGTGGTTGTCTTATTTTTTTCTTGGTGTTATGATGCTCATTAAGGCTCGATTTGTTGTTTCTTTCTGTACTTCTTGTTGTCAGTTTTTCCTTATTACCAGGCGAGTTCGCAGAATTTGCAGGTAAGACTTTAGAATTTAGAGCATAAGATTTGTTAGGGTAAGCATATTATTGGATTCTGTCAATGGAAACCTGGTAATTTTTTGAGTTCTCTCTTTCAGAAAACTTAAGTTTAATGGGTGAAAATTGTTAAATACATTGTTAGCTCAAGTTTCAATGGTTTGGATGCAATGTTGTACAAATAAACTAGTATTGACTAACCAAAGCTAGGTCATAGGTTGACCCATTTTTTCATTTATGGAAGCCCTGTGGCAAATTTTTTCGAATCTGATACAATTCTTCTTGTTTGAAATTATCTGTCGACCCTGATTCTATGCTTTTTTGTAGTGTTTACGACAAAGATTTCCTGGAATTTACCTTGAAGCATGTGAAGTCGGGAGCATAAGGATCTTTTCATTTTCAGAAGGCTCATGACCAAGGTGGTAGCTAAAACTTCACATCATGTTGTCTTTAATAGTCAGGGAGATCAGAGTTTTATTGGCATAAACACTAGCTCAAGAAGTACATAAGTCTCGCCTCAGTCGAGCGTGATGCTTTGCGATGTCAGAAGTTGACACAAGTTTCCATTTTAGTAGTCTCGTGTATGCGATTTTTTTATATGCTTTTTATGTTCCAAACTCATGTATACAAGTTTTTATGGGGGCATTTGTCTTTATTTAGTATTTTCATTTTCTTTGGAGTTAGAGGAAACCCATAATTAATGTCAGGACCGTTTTCATGGTTGGGCAATCAGTGTCTCTTTGGAGAAGAAGCATAAGGAAAAGATCGAGCTCTAAGCAAGCTTGGCAAAGGCTAAGGTTCCAACAATCCATTAATTTGAACTGATGTTTTAGTTAGTTGTTTTTGGTTTTTATAATTTATGAACCATATTCAAATTGTTTTATTCTTTAGATGAGGGATCACAAATTTGTATCTTTTTAGAATTTTAATCCTAATTTTCATTTAATTTGTTGGTAGTTTTTGTATTTGTTTTCTTAAACTTTTAGATAGGAATAATAATAATAATTTTGTAAAATTTCTTTAAATAAATGTCTTATAAATTGTTTAGAGAATGATTTTCGGCGAAATCACATAAATAATCATTTGTCGACGCGTTTCGAACCAACCAGTGTGGTTCATCGTCAGGACAAGTTGAAGAAACAGATCTAGCTTAGCATGTTAAATAGTTTGAGCAAAGACTCCAACGACTAAATTTATAACGGCGAATTTTGACCTTAGGACCCCGGTCAAATTATTTTAATATTCTTGCTATATTTTTATTATTATTATTTCTGGAAATAAGTTAAATTAGGTAAAAATATATAAATAAATAAAATACTTCCACTGGTTAGTAATTCATTTATTTATTTAATTGTTTATTAATAAATATATTGTTTGTCTATTCTATTATTATATATATATATATTATATGTATATATATAAAGTTATAGTATTAGGTTATTAGAATAAACAGTTAGGCATTAATAACAACAAAATAGATTTTAATTGTTAGTTATCAAGGTATATATTTGTTTTATTTAAAATATTTAATAATTATTTAATATCTACAAATATATTCTAATTAAAATAATTATTAGGTGAGAAGTACCCTTTAAATAATTCAATTAATAATTTCAATTTTAATGGTTCGTTAAAAGTAAATTAATTATTTATTTAATAGTAATCAATATATATATTATATTATATATATAAATATATATTATAATATTATATATATATATATTATATATTATATATATATATATGAAATCATCAAATTAGGATAAAACCAAAACGTTAGTATAAAATATTTTATTTAATTATTAACTTATTTCTTAATATTTTTTTTTTTTCTGGGCAAATGCTAAACTATTTATATTAAGAAAAGAGAAAAAGATATATACAAGAGGTCGAAACCTTTGAGAGCGTATGAACAGCTCTCTGTCAAGTTTTCCAACAAAATTTGTGATTACAGGCTTTGACAAAGTGCCTATTCTCACAATTACAATTCCAGTTTGCAGAATTAAACATAAAGCCCTGGAATTTTAACAAAATGCATAAACAAAACAAGGATGCCTGTTGAAAGAGGACACGCGTTGAAGGTACTCCAGGCGTCCCGGACTGGGCACACGTAACCAAAACCAAAGGCAAGCTGAGCATAGGGGCAAGCACGTTGCTTCCTGAATGGGGCACAGGTGGCGCACGGAATCAAGGCCATAGACGGCTGAGCGCAGGTCGTCAACGAACCAAAAAACCAAAGGCAAAAAATGCTAGAAAATACCTTAATCCTTCCTTTCCTCTGCTGTCGCCTGTTCTTCTGCGTCCTTCTGCTTTGCAGCTAGCTGCTCTGCTTCCCATTCAGCTTCCTCCCGTTCAGGATCAGGCACACACTCAATTTCCATCCCAGCCGGAATGTCCTCCAGCCGCAGAATTCCTGGAGGAAGGATGGGATACAAGCGACCTCCAAAGAAGCGCGCAGGCTTCTTGTCTTCTGCAGGCAGCTTCTGAGCTTGGGAATCCATCTCCTGGTGCTGGGCCGAGCTGGTAATTTCCATATCGATAAGACTACATATTTCGCGAAGGGCTTCATGTTGCTCCTCAGAATGCACATCTGTGCTTCCCTCTTCGAGCTTGCTCTGAGAGGAGGGATGGTAGGAGCTTTCCTCCTAGCTTCCGCTCTAAGAGGAATTGTTGGAGCTTGGCTTCACCTCCTCAGAAATCCCCTTACCCTTACCATCATCGTCTCCTTCCTCCGTAAATACCACAGTAATTAAGGTGGAAACTATAGGCTTGTTAGTGCGACGGATGTATTTGAACTTCACCGTCTGCACCGAGTTGTTGGTATCTGAGTCGGAACCATCAGAATCAGGGGAGCTGGGCGAAGCATAAGCCAACGGGGAGACCCGCCGCGGGCTATGAACGCCACTGCCACCAGGGTTCCTGCCACGACGCGGCGAAGCATGACCTCGAAGAGGCATTCTGAACCTTCCGAAATGTAACAGGGTTTTCTGAACTCGACTTTCCGTGAGAAGACGTGACAAAAGGGACCAAATCTCACGCTACTCCCTGCCTCTGAAGAGACTCTGCTTCACTCTTACACTCCCCTTCTCTACCCACAAACCCACATTTTCTTGCAGAGCAGAGCCGAAATTCTTTGTCTGTTCAGACAGGCCTATCAATCTGAAATCCCCGCGCCCAGACATTCTGGCAGCTTCTACCTTAATTCCTTGGTAGCTCGGGCGATAGGAATGGCATTGAATGCCATTGAATGCGCGTTTAATGAGCTTCATTAATCGCAGGTGGGATTGCCTTCGTCCCGATGACTCCTCGTGGCGGTCACGTGGCTAGCTCCAAACAACGTGTCACCCGCATCCGGGTTATTATTTCTTAAATATTATTAATA
>APFE031708271.1:0-51085 GCA_000404065.3 Pinus taeda | reverse complement strand
TATTCCAATTATAATATTTAAGTTTAAATATAATAACAGTTAAATAAATAAATGTAATTAGGTAAATATATTAATACATTTAATGGTTCGAAATTTATTTATTAATTATTTTATTAATAGCTATTAGTAAAACGTATATATATAATATTAGGTAATTAAGATAATAGATTGGATTAAAATAAATAAACTAATTTCAATATACTATTAGGTTGTTAAGTTAAAAGTTGAATATATAAAATATATTTAAAAGTTAAATATATATTACAAATTATAATTAGGTAAATAACTAACATATTATAATGGTTGGTAATTTATTTATTTAACTAAATTGTTTATTAATCACTATATATATGTATATATGTATTACAATTATAATATCGGGTTCATTAAGATGAATAAAATAATATAAGTGGTTAGCTTAAAAAGTTAATTTATTTAGACTACATCATAATACCGCTGATAATACTCCCAACAAATCAAAAAGATAAGAAAAAGAACAACACCCCATTGTTAAAAGGCAGATATTGCTTAGCTCATAAACAAAGAATCAATAAATTTTTATGGACTAAAATATAAAACGCCAACTCTATACTAAACAATAGGAAAAAAGACCAACAAAATAAATCAACCTCTAAGGGGAGGGAATGGAAACCCTGAGACCTTAGAGATGAGGGAATGAGGAGGCTAGGAAGACAGGGCTGGGATTCAACAACTACTAATCTTCCAACCGTCATCCCTATAAGCTCACCGACCCTGATACAGCTCGGTTGGTTGAGCTTTGCCTTACTTCCACCCTTTTCAGCTTCGAGGGTGAATTCTATGAGCAGACTTGCGGAGTTGCCATGGGCTCCCCCTTGTCCCCTGTCATAGCTAATCTCTTTATGGAGGATTTTGAGTCCAAGGCTTTGGCCTCCTCTCGTCTCTTACCGAAGCTTTGGAAAATATTCGTTGATGACACTGGTGTTGTCTGGTCTCATGGTCCTGATGAGTTGGATCTTTTCTTCAGTCATCTTAATAACCAGTCCACCGCCATTAAATTCACGATGGAAAATGAAGACAATGGTTGTCTTCCGTTCTTGGATGTTCTCATCTCTAAGAATGCGGATGGTTCCTTTTCTCATTAGGTGTTTAGAAAGAAGATGCATACTGATCAATATTTGCATGCTTCTTCCCATCATTTCCCCGCTCAAAAGTTAGGGGTTCTAAGCACGCTTGCCACCCATGTTGTTAGAATTTCTGATGAAGAGAGCTTAGAAAAGGAGAAGGATCATCTCCTAGATGTCTTTGTGAAGAATGGTTCCAGTAGACACCTGGGTCAAAAAGTCTTCCTCAAGGCCAAGAAGCCGCCTTCAATCCGAAGAGATCCTAAAGATCGTGTCATGGGGGTTAACCTACCTTACATCCAAGGGACCACTAATAGGATTGCGAGGATTCTGAGGAAGTACGATGTGCCCAAAACTTTTAGGCCTCTTAATACTATCTGTGGCTCCCTTAGGTCTGTAAAACATCCTATCGACCCTAAATACATGAAGGGCGTCTATGTCACTCCTTGTTCCTGTGGGACACCATATATTGGTGAGACGGGTCGCTCTATCAATCAAAGGATTAGCGAGCATTCAGCAGACTTAAGGCATGGAAGGGCCAAGTCCTCAGCCCTGGCTGAGCATGTCGAGAAGACTAAGCATCATGTCTGTATTGAAGAGGCTCAAGTCATTGCTAAAGTTGTGCAGTTTCACCATCGTAAATTTAGAGAGGCCATGGAGATTGAGAAAAGGCCGGAAAATCTTAATAGGGATGACGGCCGGAAGATTAGCAGTTGTTGGATCGCAGCCCTGTCTTCCTTGCATCCTCATTCCCTCATCTCTAAGGTCTCAGGGTTTCCTTTCCCTCCCCTTAGATGTTGATTTATTTTGTTGGTCTTTTTTCCTCTTGTTTAGTATAGAGTTGGCATTTTAGATTTTAGTCCATAAAAATTTATTGATTCTTTGTTTATGAGCTAAGCAATATCTGCCTTTTAACAATGGGGTGTTGTTCTTTTCTTATCTTTTTGATTTGTTGGGAGTATTATCAGCGGTATTATGATGTAGTCTAAATAAATTAACTTTTTAAGCTAACCACTTAAATTATTTTATTCATATTAATGAACCTGATATTATAACTGTAATATATATATATACATATATATAGTGATTAATAAACAATTTAGTTAAATAAATAAATTACCAACCATTATAATATTTTAGTTATTTACCTAATTATAATTTGTAATATATATTTAACTTTTAAGTATATTTTATATATTCAACTTTTAACTTAACAACCTAATAGTATATTGAAATTAGTTTATTTATTTTAATCCAATCTATTATCTTAATTACCTAATATTATATATATATATATATATGATTACTATTATAAAATAATTAATTTTATTCAAAAACCAAACCATTAAAATTATTTATTGTTATTAAATCCAACTTTATTCTAAATAACTAATACTATAACTTATATATATATATATAATATAATATAATAAACAATTTAAATAAATAAATGAATTACTAACCAGTGGAAGTATTTTATTTATTTATATATTTTTACCTAATTTTTACCTAATTTAACTTATTTCCGGAAATAATAATAATAAAAATATAACAAGAATATTAAAATAATTTGACCAGGGTCCTAAGGTCAAAATTAGCCGTTATCAATTTAGCCATTGGAGGCTCTGCTCAAACTATTTAACATGTTAAGCTGGATCTGTTTCTTCAACTTGTCCTGATGATGAACCACACTGGTTGGCTCGAAACGCGTCGACAAATGATTATTTATGTGATTTCGCCAAAAATCATTCTCTAAACATTGTTATGGATCAAAGAAGTCTAAATGTATTATAATTTTTTTTGCTTTTAATTTTTTTTCTTTATTGATAGAAGAATAGGGTATTCTAGATTAAATTTATTAAACAATATTTTATGTGACAAAAAAAATAAAAAAATTATATACACATATGTTAGTTTTTTGGGTCTTTGTAGAAGTAAGTCTAAGTTCATGTTGAGTATGAGGTCGGAGGTAGTTGTTGTAAACACACGTAACTATATATGCATATATTTCTTTTGTGGACCCTACTGAAAGGAAGCTAGAGGTTAGCCCCCACTATGAGATAGGAGGTCAACATTGGTGATTGAATGTTGTGATGCTCATTGAGGTTGGATTTGTTGTTTCTTTCTGTACTTCTTGTGTCAGTTTTTCCTTATTACCAGGAAAGTACTTTTTTAATTTGGTGGGTGCGAACAATAAGGCTTTTGTGCAGAATACTGAAGTTGTTTAGCTGTGTGGCAGGACGCTCATTTTCCAACTTCCTTGACAACAATTTGACACGTGAATGTATGAACAACATTTTTTTGTTTAATGGTCGTGGTGCATAATTTGGGGTTCTAATGGTTCACTTTTCGTAGACTTTGCAGGTAATAATTTATAATTTAGAGCATAAGAGTTGTTAGGGTAAGCATATTTTCGGATTCTATCGATGGAAAACTGGTAAGTTTTTGAGTTCTCTCCGTCATAAAGTTGTGGTTTAATGGGTGAAAATTGTTAAATACATTGTTGGCTCAAGTTTCAATGGTTTGGATGCAATGTTGTACAAATAAACCAATATTGACTAACCAAAGATAGATCATAGGTTGGCCCATTTTTTTCATTTGGGGAAGTCATGTGGGAAAGGTGTCGAACTTGATTCCAATTCTCCTTGTTTTAAATTATCTGTTAACCCTGATTCCATGCTTTTTTGTAGCGGTTACAACAAATATTTCCCGCAATTTACCTTGAAGCATGTGAAGTCAGGAGCATATGGATATTTTCATTTTGAGAAGGCTCATGACCAAGTTGGTGGTTAAAAATTCACATCGTGTTATTTTTAATAGTCAGGGAGATCAGAGTTTTATTGGCATAAACTACTAGCTCAAGAAGTATGTAAGTCTCACCTCAGTCGGGCATGATGCTTTGCAATGTCGGAAGTTGACGCACGTTTTCATTTTATTAGTCTCGTGTATGCGATTTTTTTATATGATTTTTTATGTTCCTGACTCACGTATGCGAGTTTTTATAGGGGCATTTGTCTTTATTCTAGTTTTTCATTTTCTTTGGAGTCAAAGGAAACCCGTAGTTAAAGTCAGGACCTTTTCATGGTCAAGCAATTGGTGTCTCTTTGGAGAAGAATCATAAGGAAAAGACCAAGCTCTAAGCGAGCTTGACAAAGGCTAAGGTTCCAATAATCCATAAGTTGCAACTCATGTTTTAGTTAGTTGTTTTTGGTTTTTATAATTTATGGACCATATTTAGATTGTTTTAGTCTTTATATCAGGGTTCACAACTTTGTATAATTTTAGAATTTTAATCCTAATTTTCTGTTAATTTGTTGGTAGATTTTGGATTTGTTATCTTAAACTTTTAGATAGGGAAGAATAATAATCTTTTTGTAAAATTTCTTTAAATAAATGTCTTATAGTTTTTTTTTTTTAATTTGTTTCTTTGTTGATAGAAGAATAGGGTATTCTAGATTAAATTTATTAAAAAAATATTTTATGTAACAAAAAAAAAATTATATACACATATGTTAGTTTTTTGGGGCTTTGCAGAAGCAAGTCTAAGATCATGTTGAGTATGAAGTCAGAGGTAGTTTTTGTAAACATGCGTAACTATATATGCATATATTTCTTTTGTGGATCCTACTGAAAGCAAGCTGGAGGTTGGCCCCCATTATGAGATAGGAGGTCAACATTGGCGATCGAATGTTATCTCTAGACACTACCAAATACTGACACTCTCTAGCAAATCTGACTCATAATCTAGGTCCACTTGTGTTATTATTATTATTTCTTATAAACGACTTAAGAGATATCTATGATGAAGTTTATCATTAGTTGATATGTTATCAATTAAATTATAAATGTCTTATAAAAATAATTTGTTGAATTTGTTTCTTTATTGGTAAAAGAATAAATTATTTTAAGCTACATTTATTAAATAATATGTTACGTGAAAAGACAAAATAATAAATTATGGGCATGTATGCTTGTTTTGTGGGCATTTGTAGATGAAAGTTGGAGGTCGGGCTATGAGGTTATGTGTAACTATATGCACATATTTCTTTTTTGGCTCCTTTTGAAAGCATGTTGATGGTCCACCTCAACTATGAGATCATAGGTCATAATTGTGGTTTTAATGCTCTCTCTCGTTCCCATCTTTTAAAAATTATATTTTATAAGTATAATTTATTCAATTTATGTTTTTATTGATAAAAAAAATAAAATTGTTTTAATTAATTTTATAATATGTAATATGAAAGAAATAAAATATGAAATTATAAAGAGGCCAATTATACATATATGTTTCTTTTGTGGGCCCTGCCACAAGAAATTCGATGATTGGGGTGGCTATGAGATCATAGGTTGGCATTGTGTTTTGAATGGTGTTATGACATTCTGCCACTAATTGGCCTCCTTGTAAACATGCACAACTATGTGTACATATTTCTTTTATGGTCCCTACTGAAAGAAAGTTAAAAGACGGGTCCGGCTATGAGGTCGAAAGTGAGACTTGTGGTTTGAATGGTCTCCCTGGACACTCTAGATTGTTGGCAGTCCTCGACCAAATTAGCTCTATCTACAATACTACATGGAAGCATTCTAAGTCATTGTTGTTTTAAATTTGAAATTTATTTATTTAAATTTCAATTTTAGAGAATGGATTCTAAAATATTAAGTAGATTTAGATACTTAGAAATATATATATCTATATATATATATATATATATATATATATATATATATAATATATATATATATATATATAGATATATATAATACAGTTTTATCAATTTATATTTAAATAATATGTTATGTGAAAAAGCAAAATAATAAATTATAGACACTTAAGTTTGTTTTGTGGGCTTTTGTAGAAGCAAGTCGGAGGTCGAGTTGACTATGAGGTTACAGATAACTATATGAACATATTCCTTTTCTAGCTCATACTGAAAGCATGTCAAATGTCAGTCCCGACTATGAGATTAGAGGTCAACATTGTGGTTTGAAAGGTTTGTCTAGACACTGCCAACTAATCACACTTCTCCGCCAATTCAGCTCCATGTTCAATATTTCATTTTATTCTTTAGAGAATGGGATAATGGGTTTGTGTCTTTTAAACATTTTATATTATAAGTCCCATTTATTCAATTTATGTTTTTATTGATAAAAAAGTTGCTTAAATTAATTTTATCAAATAATATAAAGTGATAAATTAGAAAGATGTCAATTATAGATATATGTTTCTTTTGTGGGCCCTACCACAGGAAAGTCAGTGGTCGAGTTGGCTATGACATCAGAGATGAACATTTTGTTTTGGGTGGTGCTATGACATTCCACAACCAATTGGCATCCTTGTAAACAAGGCCAACTATGTGTACATATTTTTGTGTGGTCCCTAGCGAAGGCAAGTGGAAAGATGGGTCAAGCTATGAGGTTGAAAGTCGGATTTGTCATTTAGATGGTCTCTCTAGACACTCCCAACTATTGACAGTCCCGGACCAAATTGTCTCAATCTTCAATACTGCATGGAAGCATTCAAAATCAACTTTGTTTTAAGTTTGGAAATTATTTATTTCAAATACAATTTTAGAGAATGGATTTCGAAATACTAAGGTGTGTGTGGTGTATATATATATATAATACAATTTTATCAATTTATATTTTAAATACAGCTTTTCAGTATATCTAACTTTTGTTCTATAGAAATTGTTATATCACGATCTTTTTTACTTTGTTTTTTGTTTTTTGTGCATGTTTTTTTTTGCCCTAATTATTTTTAATTGTGGAAAGTGACTAAATTGTTAAGTTTTATTAGTTTTACTTAAAATTGTGGATTGTTGCAAAACAAATTAAAGTTTCAATAAGTATTTTAATTATTTTGACTAGGATTTTCTTTAAAGTCGTGTGAATGTAGATTTAAATTTTATTTAAATTTAAAATTATTCATATATTTTGTAGCTTAAATATTTGGAATATTAAGTAATTAATTAAATTTAAAATTAACTATATTTATGATAGTTTTCGTATCTATCTATCTATCTATCTACTATCTATCTATATATATTATATATATATATTATATATATATTATATTATATATATATATTTATATTATATATATATTATATGGATTTGTTTTATTGTATTTTTACTTTATATTTATTATTAAGTGATGTATAGTTAGAAACTTGTTACTATTTTTATTAGTGATATTTTGCAAGTCATGATGTACTTCTTGATATTAAATGAATATATGTTATCGGTAAAAAAAATAAAAGTAAAAATAAAGATTGGATTGAGCAATAAAATGATGGAGTCATGGATACAAATTGCTAATATACATTATTCTTTCTAGGTGTTTTATGTATATAGATCATTGGTTTAATGCCTTCCTAATGTTTTGGATGAGCCTATGAAATATGCATTTTAAGGATTTGATAAAATAATTTCCATTTTAGCTCATAAATATTTGTTTTTATATGTGCTTTTTATTTTATAGGTATGGGGTTGTAGTGTTTAGGATGTTCTAGACATTTTTGCAAATTTGAATTGTCTTTGTATTTTTAAGTGATGAATACTTTTATCTAGATGGATCAATGTCCAAAAATTGAAAGACTTTTTAGAAATTTTCAATGAACTTTATTGTTGTTCATTAATTTGGGATTAATTTAGATGTCACTTATGGATAGATTTCAAGTTAAGATTTTAAAGAACTTTTTTAATTTTGGAAAAATATTATTATTTTATGTAGCAATTATGTGCTTTTTTTTCAAAACAAGTGGAAAGCAATAAAAAGACAAATTGAAACTAGGAGGAATTAAAGAATGTTACAACCTCTATTATTTGTAATTGTGGTGTTTAATAGTATTTAATGTATAAACACTTAAAGACAGCTATAATAATTTTCAAATACTTTTAGATACTTAGATTTTAGTTTTTTGGCCAATTGGCATTTGGCCTGATATGAAGTACAATGTCTAATCTTCTTACAATTGAACGTCTTTGACTAATGAAATTAGTTTTTAGAACATGTTTTCCTGATGTTGTTTATTGTATTTGATACTGACAAGTCTTTAAAGAGTAGTATTATTTACAATATAGAATCATTATCTAACTTTATGTTATATTGGATTCAAATGATGTCCGCTAGTTTGGGTGGAATCTATCATAGAACAATCTTGTGCAATTGTGAATGACTTTGAGTCATGGAATGTGTAGTTGTGGAATTGTCAAAGTTGTTGCAAGAAATTATAAAACAAGAGGATTATGATAATCAAGAATTTTATTCTACAAATAAATCAGAGAAAAGGAAAAAGAATGAGTGGTTTGAATGCAATTTTAGTGGCAGATGGATTAGTTGCAGTTTTAATTGGTGAAAATGTTTATGTTGTTGCATGCAATATCTTTATCCAAATCTAGAAAACAATGAATGACTGTCAAAGGCCAACATGCAAGGTTTCTTCTTCATGTTATTTAGATGTTAAATTTGTTGATTCACTATGTCTCAAGTGAGAAATAATTTCTACAGATTATAACGCTAAAATAAAGAGATACTAAATGAACCTCTAAATCTCATAATAATTTTTGTTATGTGCGTTTACTTGGACTCTGTCTTCCAAGATGAGTGGCTATGGAAGCTTTAATTATTGCATTTCTAAACAATTTTGGTGCAATATGTTTTGTTCAATTTGACACATTTGCTAAAGTACATATCCAGTTTAATGTTGTTATAGAACTATGATTAATTTTTTGAGTTAGTTACTAGAGAACCCACACTAATAACCATATTATATGAACGTTTCAAATCCCAACAGGGATCCATCATCAGGATTATTTCTAAATGTTGATAGTAGAAGAGCTAAATGAGAGGTTTAAATAGTTATGAGGTGATTTGTTTTGTTTTAAGGATGAGATGAAGGTCAGTTGCTTAATATTTATTATTATCCATGTTTTAATTAATTTAGTAAAAAACCTTAAAATATGGAAAATAATAATTATTAAGAAACTGACCTTCATCTCATCCTTAAAACAAAACAACCCACGTCATAACTGTTTAAACCTCTCATTTAGCTCTTCTACTATCAACATTCAGAAATAGTCCTAATGATGGATCCCTGTTGGGATTTGAAACATTGATAGAATATGGTTATTACCGTGGGTTCTCCAGTAACTAACTCAATAGATATAAACCATAGATGTCTAAAATCCAGAACTATGATTAATATTGAGTAATGGCTTTTATTTTCAATTACTCTAACCATGTGTGGCTAGATGTTATTTGTTATTTATGGCATAGTAGATAACAGTTTCAATGTCTAGCGAGCCATATGGTACGAAGTTAGCTTGTCCACCTTGGTTTGCAATTTAATGTAGTTATAGTTCTATGATTGCAATTGAGCAATGGTTTCTTATTCGTTATTTTAAATTAGAGTGGTTTATTATAAAAATCTATATCTTCATTTGTTTTTAAGTTAATAATTGGATTCTATTTTATTTATACATTTTGAAACAAATTTACAATTGTCCTAAAAAATTCTTTACGAAATTTTAGTTACTAAATATTGTGTTTTAAAAATTGTTAAAACGGTAATAATGCTTTTGTTACTATTATTTTAAATTTTATAAATGTTTGTAGTTTTAAATTATGTTTCAGTTGCAAAAAAATGTAATCTTCAAGATTCCTTATGGAATTTGTATCCACAATTTTTTCATAGTGCTAGGTACTAATTTTCATAGTATTTCGAGACAAAAAAACAGGGAGAGAAGACAATCAAAAAGACAATGTAGGCTAGATAACACATGAGGTCAAAAAAATCTGTAGTATCATGTGTGTTGATTAGACATTCAATGCAATTCATGCTCTTAATGCTATAAATCATTGTCACATTTGATTGAATTTTCAGTTTGTCTCAATATACTTGGTGGCAAAAAGTAATAGTTTTACATTGAAAAGGATCAAAATCTCAAGAAATTGATCACAAGTTCTCTAGATTCAATCTACATAGATTACAACATTTCTTCTATTATCAAGGTAACTGCTTATTTGATTCATTTTATTTTTTCTCCACTTTCACTATAATTCAACTGAAATATGACATGAAATTGTAAACCACTTTCGACACTGCTTATCTCTCGGACATGACGTTGATGTGCATTCATTGCATACAAAATTAACTCTTGAATATGTTCAGGACCTTCATCATGTTGAAATGTACTTGAAAGGATGTGTACACCTCTATTTGTGCTCGAACTACAATTAGCTTATTGGGGGGTGCATTTTGTATCACATGGTCCTTCAAGTCATTGTGAGCTTTAGTAAGTACAAATATTGGTCTGTGCATTTTTCCATACCAATTCTCACAAGGATATTTTGACACATTGTCAATTGAGAAAATCTTATTTGAACAAGGTTTCATGATCTATTGACAAAATTTCAATGGTTTTGATGACTCTTTGTTTGATTCTATTTGCACATTTACACGATGGTTTTATATACCTAATATCATAAAAAAAATTGCACAAACTCTTTGCACACTACAATAAAAATGGTCATTGGTGAGGGTCATGTCTGTGACAGACCTTTAAGGTCCATCACCAATGTTGCATATAGTGACGGTCCTTCAAAAAGCATTGTTGTAAGTTTATATAGTGATGGTCATTTAAGGTTTGTTACCAAAACCATTTTCAATGACATTTTTGGTGAGGGCCATTAGAGGGTTGTCACTAATTCTCTCTTTGGTGACACTTTTGGTAAGGGTTGTTAAAAGCCCATCACTAATTCTCTATTTGGTGACACATCTAGTGACGATATTTTATTGACCCTCACCAATGTTATTTTTGGTTACTTTTGGTGATTGTAAAAGAATGTTCATCATCATTGATCATTCCAATGAGTTTTTGACGACTCTATATACATATTACTATATTTTTTGTCAAAAGATAGTGATTTAAGGCCATTGTTCTAGAGTCATTTTCATTATGTTTCCAAGGCCATAGTAGTTAGAGTCAGTCAATTTGTTAATAATTAATTAGTGTGTATCATTTCCCTCAAGGCATAAGAATATATTTTTCCTATTAGTTAACATATGATTCATCTCATTTTGGTTTATTATCTAGCAAAATCCCTTTACATAAAGTTCGACTAGTGTTTGTAGGAACTATATAGTCAAGCTTTGTCAATTCTACTAATGAGAGAGACCTAACACTACTCAACACTCATGGCACACCTTAACATGCTTTGGAGCACACTAACATTTGTTGGCACCTTGGATGTCTTGGAACATCTTTGTAAATGGAACATCTTTGTACCTAGAACATCTTTCCATGAGTAGGACGCCCAAGCACATGTTGGAATGCCCTAACATAGCATAATAATCCTCTAGAATGTGTTGGCATGCCCAATAGTCCCTAGCATGCCCTGGAACACCTTGGGATAATATTGGATTGACATATATTAGCACTTGGCACACATTGGCACTTGGCATGTATTGGAACATATTATTAGTGTGCCTAGCATTCCCCTTTTGAAAAACATAAAGTCCTAATTTATTAACTCTCTTATGTGTTCATTTACTTTCATTTTAGCTTCGTTATTTCTTCTTTTTCCTTGAAACTCCTCGACACATATTCATATACTCTAGAACCTTACACATCTTAGCATGTCTTAGCACCTAGCATGCGTTGGTACTATTTGGAACATGTTATCACACCCCATAACTAATTAAAACACTCTAGCAGTTCTTGACATGCTCTGATATTCCCTGGCATGCCTTATCTGTGTTTAGCATACCTTGTCACTCCCTTGTTGGCATGACATCTAAAACTCATTGACACTCCCTAACACACTCTAATATTCATTCACTTCCATGAATTTTGACCTAGTGCTCCCTTGTGTTGTCCTAATACTCCCTAACACTCCTCAACATGCGTTGGCACTCTCTAGCACACCTTAGTACTCTTCGACATGCTGTGCCACTTTATATCATGCATCACACTCCCTGACACACATTGGCACTTGGCACGTGTTAGCACTTGGCAAGTCTTAGCATGTTTGGCATGTGCTGAGATGACTTGGTATGTTTTGGCATGGTTTAATATTAAATTTATTTGAGATCAATTATTGAAAAGTAGATTAGAAGCATTAAAGGAATATGGCCACTTTGAGTGCACTAACGCTTGGAACTTAGCACCTATTGGAACCTAGCATTGATGTGCCTAGCATTTCCCTCATGGAAAAAATAATTGATGACTTTTTAACCCTATTATGTGTTAATTTCCTTGTAGTTTAACTTGTTACTCATTTCTTTTTCCTTGAGAATCCTTGGCATGCATTTTCACACCCTTGCACATCTTGGCATGCATTAACACTTGGCACATTTTAGCTTGTTTGACATGCCTTCATACTATTTGGCACATGTTAGCATGCCCTAGCATTCCCTAACACACCTTGGAAGTCATGCCCTCACAACTAGAATTATATGTTTCCACTACTTAGGAACCATGCATTCCCTAGAACACCTTGGAACTCCCTAATTATCATGCCCTCATAGATAGCATTACTTTTTTTGTGACTAGGGAACCCAACCAATTTATTAGCAAAAAAATAATGTGCCCAACCCAAAGTTTCCCTTTCTCTAAAATTTCTATGTCCACACCTTATCACAATCATAGACTTGCTTCATGTAAGTTCTATTCTAAAATTCTCCTAAAACACTTCATCCTTGGGACACTTGGAATTTACATACAGTCCTTGGCACACACTCTTATTTGTTCATTTCCAATCATTTTGATTTAGTTCTCCCTTGTGTTCCCCTAACACTCCCTAACACTACTAAACATGCATTTACATTGTCTGCCATGTGTTAACACACCTTTTCTTTCCTTGGAATGCCATGGAACTCCTTAGTT
The DNA here is from genome assembly GCA_000404065.3 of Pinus taeda. Taxonomy (NCBI): domain Eukaryota; kingdom Viridiplantae; phylum Streptophyta; class Pinopsida; order Pinales; family Pinaceae; genus Pinus; species Pinus taeda. Next base: position 38,093 of record APFE031708271.1, on the reverse strand, counting down.
ATCATGCCCTCACAACTACCCTTACCTTTTTTGAGATTTGGGAACCCAACCAAGTCCCATCTTGACTACAACTTAACCAAGTTATAGATACTACAACTAGACTATGCCTTGTTCACCTAAGAACTGCATATAACACATCTTAGGCTATTGTTGTGGTTAAACACAACACCCCCCCCCCCCCCCTGTTTTTTTGTTTTATGTACTCAAATAATGGGGACCCTTTCTATAAATTTTTGGCTAAGAATCTTTTTGATTTTCATTTAAGATTGTCTTACAATTTTATGATCTTTTTTATTTTATTTTCATTGAATTTATCTTTTGATTGTTTCATTGAATCCAAATTTTCACAAGCTTTTTATCGATACTTGTTTCGATTCATTTGGTCAACTTGGTTGTAAATGGCACTCCATTGAAGTTTGATTGTTTTCTCACCTGGACTAAAAATGTAAAAAGGTGTAAAATATTTCAATTTTTGTAACTAATTAAGTCCAATAGTCATTCATTATAAATATTGACTTTTATTTAAGTTTTATTTTTCACTAACATTCCTACAAAATGACCCAGCTAAATCATACAACGGATGAAATCATGTTTTGGAATCTTGGTAATTTACTCCAATTTATTATTTTAAAACAAATTGTCAAGACCGGTTCTCGAAATTTCAAAATGGCTATAGTTAAATTTCTAGGATTAATAATTCATGCAAGCCCCACTCATCTTCATTAATTTAATAGCCCCCGAAATGTAGATCACAAAAAAACTTATAAAAAAAATCATATTGCAAAAAAATTCTCGCAAAACATTTCCCACAAATTACTTCTCGCAAAATATTCTCGCACTAATTTCAAAAGCCTTAACATTTCAAAACACAGAAGCATGATAAGTTGATGTGATAATTACAAAGTCTTTCATTTTGTTTGGAATTTGTTTTAAAATGATCAAAAAAATTTCATGTGATGCGATACTGTGATATTGCATATCGCATATCACAATTTTGTTAAACTCCTTAATTTAAAACATCATTGGATTTGTGATTGGAAAAAATGCGATGGCTACAAAAACATTAGTATAAATTTTTTGGTTCACTCCTTATTCCTCCTGTACTTCCACATCACTCACTCTCATGTCACCCCACCTCACACTCCATTACTCTCCATTCCTTATACCTCCCTCACACCCCTCTCATATAACTCACTCACGTGATGTGTTTTAGTTTTAAAATAATTGAATTTTGTTTTGGTTGATTACAATGGTTTATGTTAATTTTTTAATAAATTATTATATTTATACTATATAATTATATTATAATTAATATTTTTTATTTTAAATAATTTGAATTATAATTAATATATTTTAAAGTAATCATTTCAAAATTGGTTATATTATTAAATTTGTTAATAATTTTTTTAAAGTTCGTATTAATTAATTACATTAATTAGATAAATAACTATAATATAATTGAGGATTAGAATCTAGTTAAAAAATACTGATTTTTAGGCTAGGCAACAGAATTTCCAGAATTCTGCCACATTTGACTCATTAACTTTGGAGGCTCATAGAATGAGTTTTACTTAGCCAAATGAGGCCTAAGATGGCTCCTTGGAAAGATAAAATCATGGAGAACATTTCCAAGGAAGTTTAATTAATAGATTTGATAATTTATTGGGTTTAAAATCTAGCAGAAGATCAAGCTGCGAATTTTGGATAAAACTAATTTTTTTGAGCTTTATTTTCTGCATTTTCTTTTGCCCAAGCCTCTTCTAAATCCAAATTCATTCGTCAATATATCCTTGGCCAATTAAATCATCACAAAAATCAATAGAAAGCTTATGTTTCCTTTTCAAATATTTATTTAATTGAATTTGATCATATTTATTTTAATTCCATATTTGACATTTTGATTTTATTTTTACATTTTAATTTTGTTTTGATTTGATTTTGCAGGAAAGCAGTTGAGGAGATGAAGAGAAAAGAATCTCAATCAACAAGAAAGCTCCAGAAATAGAAGAATGGAATTTTGAGCCAATGAAAATTGATTAAACATATTTATTCTTCAACAAACTTTCATATTCTAAATTCCTTTGTAAATATTATAAATGCCAAATTGAAGAATGCAATAAGGGCTCCTCTCCTATGTAATTCTGGAATTCTAAAAGCAATTATGTAATAGGAATTTAGAGTTGTAGGTGGGAGGAGAGGAATCTCAAATCTGGAGATTATTGAGGTTTTTCTTTTACATTCTAAGTTATGTATAATGAACAGAATTTGCACTATTGTAGCTCTGGTTTTGAAAGCAAGAGCTTGGGCACTGTAAAAGAGTATTGTAGAATGGAGCTAGAGAATGGATTCAATAAAATTGGTATTTCGAATACTATTATTTTAAATACTTGTCTCATTTTTTGATGACAGGAATGTATCAATTTACTTCCCTGTTTGTGAACTTTTGTCGATATGGGCAATTTGTCTTAATTTTATGTTATTATATATCTCTACTCTTATGGACAAAATTCAGATTTTTGAGTAACTATTTACTCAGAAATCTGTCTTATAAAACTGATTTATTAAATAGTGATATGTTGTGAACTTCTTCGGCATATTATTATTTAATTATTCAAGTTACTAATTAAATTATCAATATCATTTTGAAAACTTCTTCCTAAGTGTTATTGATTGATAATTTTAGTTAAGAGGTCTCAATAGGATGTGTTTTGGTATTCATAATGTCAGTTAATTGAACTACTTCATTAACTTTATATTCATTATAAACCAGACATATTTAAGTCCCAATTATTTAAAATTATCTTGCTCTTAATTGGGTTATATCTATATCTGCCTAATTGAGATAATATTATAGTTCCTTTTGCTTGGATCTTGGAATAAGTTTGTATTTAGATTAATTTCTAGATTATTTTATGTCTTGTTCCCAAAGAGACAAAATTTTGTAGTGGCTTGGCTGAACCCCAAATTGGCTTAAAGATCACTTTCTCACCTGATCAACAAGAAGGTTGATCTGATGTATCTTCTCCATTGGTGAATGGAAGTCATATTTTAAAGCCATTGGAGATTGAGAGAAGGTAATTGGACCTAGTTAAACTAGTTGGAACCACCATTCCAAATGAAAATGGAGCTGCTTTAAGGTCCAAACTAGGTGGTCACCCCCATGTGATTGCCATGAATTTTGAGGCTTCAATAGCTACTCATGTCCAATCTCAACTCATCCCACTTAACAAGTTACCAAGTCAACGTTCATCTCAAACCATGGCCATAAAACAAATAAGAAACACATTTTACATCTTGACATGTCATAACACCTAGCACGTCTAACAATCTCTTAGCCCTATGTGGTGCATGTTAGCATCCCCTACATTTCTTGGCATGCTTTGCACTCCCAAGCCAACCCTGGCACTCTAGCATGCCTTGGCACTACCTAACATATAACCTTGTCACTCCCTCCTTAAAACACTTGGAACTCATTGGCAGTCTCTATCACACACCCTTATCTCTTCACTTCCATGCATTTTAAACTAGTTCTCCCTTGTATTTCTGTGGCACTCCCTAACATTCATTGGCACGCATTGGCACACCCTGACACCTGGCACATATTGGCATGTTTCCCTAGAACTCTATCATTCCCTGGCACTACCTAACATATCTTGTCACTCCCTCCTTACCACACCTAGAACTCACTAACACTCCTTGTCACACACTCATATTCATTCATTTCCATGTATTTGAAACTAGTGATCCCTTTTGTTTCCTTCGCACTCCATAAAACTCCCTAGCATACATTGGCACACCCTAGCACCTAACACATCTTGGAATGTTGCCTTGGCCTCTGGAATGCTTTATCACTGCCTAACATACCTTGTTACTCCCTCAACACAACTATATCTCACTGACACTTCCTATCAAAACCTCTTATTTTTTTATTTTCATGCATTAATTTGAGCTAGTGCTCCCTTGTGTTTCCCTGGCACTCCCTAACACTTCCTAGCACATGTTGACACACCCTAGCACCTAGCACATCTTGGATACATGTCGCCCTCGAAATCTAGCATGACTTAGCACAACCTAGCATACCATGTCACACTCCCTATCACACACTCTTATTCATACATTTCCATGCATTTTGACCTAGTTCTCCCTTATGTTTCCCTGGCACTCTCTAAAACTCCTTAGCACACATTGGCACACCTTAGCACTTAACACATCTTGGTATGCTTCCCTAGGACTCTAGCATGCTTTGGCACTGCATAACATACCTTGTCACTCCCTCCTTAGCACACTCGGAACTTGCTAACACATCATTTCCATGCATTTGAAACTAGTGTTCCCTTGTGTTTCATTAACACTTAGCCCTAACACTCCCTAGCATGCATTCGTGCCACACCCTAGCACCTGGCACATCTTGGCATGCTTTAGCAGTTGGCTTGTCTTATCATTCCTAACATGCCTAGGAGTTTTCTATCACATGTTAGTACTTCCTGAAACTCTCTGGCACACCTTGGCACTTCCTAATTTTCATACCCTCATAGATAGCTTTATGATTTTGCGACTTGGGAGCCCAACCAAGTCATTGGAAAAACAGTGTTGTGCCCAACCCAAAGTATCCCTTTGTCTGTAACTTCTTTGATCAACTGCTTATAATTGTAACCATAATCTTGCCTCCTACAATTCCTATTCTAACCTAATTCTAACACACTTTGTGCTTGAGACACCTGGAATTCATTAACACTCCTCGACACGCACACTTATTTGCTCATTTCTAGGTATTTGACCTAGTTCCCCCTTATGATGCCCTAACACTCCCTAAACATTCCTCAAAATGCATTGGCAATGCTCGACATGTGTTAACGTGCCTTTCCATTCCTTGGCATGCCCTGGAACTCCTTAGCTATAATGCCCTCTAAACTACCCTTACTTTTTTTGGGACTTCTAGACCCAACCAAGTCTTGCCTCGACTAAACAACTTGACCAAGTTACGGTTACTACAACTAGACTATGCCTTGTTCACCTAATAACTAACTATAACTCATCTTAGGCTGCTCATGTATAATTTCAACTTATCCAACTTAACAACTTACAAGTTACCATGTCAAGGCTCACCTCCAACTGTGGCCATAAAACAACTCAGCAACATAGTTTACATCTTGACATGACATAACACCTGGTGCATCTAAGAATCCCTTGACACTATGTGGCACATGTTAACACCCCCTACAGTCCTTGGCATGCTTTTTCACTCCCTAGCACTCCTTGACATGCCTTGGAAATCTAGCATGCCATGGCACTACCTAGCATATAACCTTGTCACTCCCTCCTTAACACATGTGAAACTCACCGACACTCCCTATCACACACTCTTATTCATTCATTTCCATGCATTTTGAGCTTATTCCCCCTTGTGTTTCCATGGAACTCCCTAACACTCCCTAACACCTCACACAAATGCCAATTTTCTTATTCTTGTCCATGGTGTTCTTCTTTTATACATGTGACCCTTGAATATGCCATGAAATGCTCCAAAATCTTCTTGAAGGATGGGAGCTCCTCTTCATGCATGAAGCTAGTGGAATGTGACAAGTTATCCAAAATTCATCCAAATATGTAACTTGTGCCTTGGGAAATGTGAAAGGTACCCTTAGTAGAAAAACATGCATAAATATTTGTGATCAAGTGCCCTAAATGTGATATTTTTGCCACTTGTCAATTTTGCCACTTTTTGATGATGAAACCGACACCCTAGTTGTACAAGGCTCACAAAGTATCAATTTTTGTCAACTCAAGTTTGTTTCCATTGTCACCTCAGAAATGAATCCTCTCAATTTGAATTTATTATTGAATCCTAGTGGTGTCCCAAAGCACAAATTTATGGGGTATTTTATGTGACTAGATAACTAGCATTGAAAGCCATATTTTTATTGGATGGTTTAACATCTTGATGATCTGTGTCCTATTGATGACAACTTTGTATTCATTATTGATTTAATCACAACACCTCTAGTAGATATTTATTGTGTTCATGAGCCTATTTCTAGTTGTGATAACAGGTTTAGGGGATCCCTTATCACAACCCATAACCCCTAATGTGGTTAATCCCTTGGCCAAGGGGGCACAAGGGTGTAGTTGTAGGGGCATTGGGACCAAATTTGGGGGTTCATAACATTAGGAAAAGTGGAATGGCATGACCCAAAAGTTTGTGGGAGTATATTATGGTGTATTGAATGGGCCAAGGAGGCACAAGGGTAGCATGGATGGTAGAAATCAGAGGTTTTTTGCATGGTTTACTGATATCTATAATCCTAGCATTAGAGAATGACAAGGGTGCTTTAGACTTAATTTCATATGGTCTAGGGGACCTAGAGGGAAGGTAGCAAGAGAAATTGATAAGGGAACCCCCAATAGTGGTGATAAGGGGACTAAAAGTCCAATTATCACAAACCATAAGCCCTTAACCCATAACCACTAAATTCCCTATCACCTTAACCCCCAATTGATAATCCCTTAACCCCTACACTCACAACTCATAACCCATAAACCTCTTGAATCATTAAATCTTAAGCCACTAACCCATAACCTATAATACATGAACCAACTCCTAATACACAACTCCTTATCCTGTTAACATGTGACTCTTAACCCTTAACCCTTTACTGCCTGAACACCTTAACTACTAACCCCTTAACCACTAACACCTAAATCCCCTAATTCTTAAGTCCTTAACCTCTAAACTCAATTGTGTCGATGTAAAATAATATACATAAGATAAGATAAAATGATGTTATCCACAATTAGCCATTAGTGGTGAACCAAGGGGTGAATGTGGGGCACTATTAAAGTTACATCATGTTTAAACTCCTTTTACATTGTGAGGTTGTAACACAATTCTAGTGATTTACACCTCCACTGTAAATGACATCATTGTATGTTTGAGTTAGGTCCTTGGCGAGGTTAATTATATATGATACATTCAATGTACTTAGACTTCATCTTTTTACGGCCTCGACTCTAACATGGATCTGTACCAAGAACACTTGATGCAAATGAAAGGGGGCCTTTTTGTTTAACCACATATGCACAAGAGCACTAGATGCTACCCTTCAGATTCCCCTTGGTGCATTCAATGTGGGTTTACATTTGCATCGAGTTGAAAATAATCATAATGACCTTCCTCTTCTTAATAAAATCTGCTAGCTTTTCCATATACACAAGATACTAGAATTAAAGGATCACCTCATCTATAGATGAGGGCAGTGTCATGGCCCCTGGATCAACAAAAGAATTGAATGTGGTTGGGAAAATTTATGGTAGTCCAACTATATTTGGAGTGTTGTTAGGTGACTATCAAAGAAGATCCCTAAGTCCTATACTTGTGAAGGACAACAAGACTAGTAGAAGGGTAGATGTACTAAGCATAAGGACATGAAAACTTTGAAGGAATAAACTAGCAATTATGTGGGCTAGCCAATTAGCCCTCATTCGCACTATTGTAGAGGATTGAGTAAGTGAGAACAAGGGAAGCCACCATAGCCCTAGAGTTCTCATCTTGGAGAAGCAGTATGGAAAAATTTGGAAGACCAAAGAGTTTTTCACAAACATCATTGTGAGCACCTGATTGAATACCCTAAGTATTGCAGACCTTGAAGGAAAAAGGAGATAGCTAAAAGGAAATTTGTGTTGAGCTAAGTTCAATAACCTAAGGAGTTATGTTTATTGATCGAGGCAGATTGAGGAGTTACAAAATGGGAGGCAATCGTTCATTTGCATGCATTATTTTGACCTAGTGCTCCCTTGTGTTTCCCTGGAACTCCCTAAATTGATGCCTACCGAGGTAATTTTATTCTTAGGTCGGCAATTTGAATACTTTCTCCTTAGAGAGATCTGAAATCTCTCCTCTTCATGGATGAATTCTTTGTGTTTTTACATCCAAAATAGCATTCAAGACACAATTGTCAATTTCCTTTGTAATTTTGAATTTTATTAATAAATATAAAAGCCCTAAATCTCCTTTTCTCATCACACAAATCTTGAAAGCAAATGGTAAAATATAGAATCTACATATCTAGATGTCTACTTCAACACTCTTTAATCTAGAGTCTTAGAGACCTAGATATATTTTTCTCTCATGTTAGATCTGTGGGTCTAGATGATTCTATTAGTTACCATATTGTGCACTTAAACAAGAGTGACATATGTTTGAACCCATATTTACTTGTTAACCAAATAACTCATTGGGCCTAGATAAATTTTGGGCGTGAGTCTCAAAATATGCTCCTTGTTGTGATTTGTAGTTGGTAGTGTATGTACACCTTCATAGATTTTAATTTTTATAATTTAACTATGGTGATTCAATAACACGTTGGAGTAATATGGGTGAGGCCCAAGATCAAATCTTGCACTTGCCACTATATCACCAAGAGCATATCCAACAATATGTAAGCCATATGCCAATAGCATATTGCTTACCAACAGTTGAGACATGGGTGGGGGAACCTACTCTTTGAGCATTATCACAATAGACCAAACATGTTCCTTGGAATTGAACCCAGGTGGGTGGGAGAGCAAATTTTTCTCTCAACCACTCTAGCCTCCACCTTGAGACTCCACTTTCATAGATATTAGCAATCAAATCAATATGCACAAGGGAGTCTGTTGTACGACAAATAAGGGGGTCTCATACACTAATTTGGTTTTTGGTTTGGATGCAATCTTAAAGTTAGAATATTATTATTATTATTATTATTTAATTTGGGGTGGTTATGGAGGTTGTTATTGGAAGACTTGTGGCACACGAGGAGGGCCACACATGTGGCTTAACATGCTCTTGTACTTAGTCTTCTTCCTTTTTGGGAGATTATTCTTGTAGGGTGGACTTGCAAAGGGTCTCTTCTTGCTATTTTTATATATTCTAGGAAGGCACACTCGTGGAGACATTTCTTACTATTCTTGGACACACACACACACACACACACAATCTCATGGAGTTTTGGCATGGTAAAAACCCTAATTCACCCTCATCTCCTTGGATTTGATTTGGGGAGATCAACCATTTTATATTTTAGCATTTTGAGAATTTATCTTCTCATGGAATGCTCTATTTACTTGGCATCTTGCACATTTATCTATGTAGTTAGCCCATCTAGACAGGGCAAGTGGTGGATGTATATCCTACACCAAAATGTATTTGCCAACAAATATAGGGGCCCAACCAGGTTCAAAACTTGGTTTACATGTCTAGTAAGGCTTGTGGGCATTTGTGCTAGGCTTAGGAGTATAATGGAAATTCCATTGACTTTTTCCCATGTCTCCTCGGTGACAGGTGACAAGTTTATCAATTTTCTTGATAAAAAAATCTATAGTGTTGATTACCTCGGAAGTTATAGATGCAGAGTGGTTGCATGCATGCATACGTTTAGAGGGTGCATTATATGTGACACGTGTATTTGACTTAGTTTGATGCATCTATGTGGTGGTGCATCCCCTTAAAGAGCATTATTGGGGCATATTACTACTATTTTTGGATGGGAGCTAATTGTGAGGAAAGGCTAGTTTCCACATGTTGTAATGTGGTCCACCACAAATTTAGGAGGGAGATAATTACTCCACTATAATATTTTTTTGACTTGTCATGGAGTTAGTAAAAATATAACATTTTGTTGTTAAGAGAAGATATTCACTTTATAAGGTGATCTCCCTCACCATTACAATGGTGGAGAATTTGTGGATGGAGGAGGTCTCCCCTTGGGCTACATTTTATTTGAATTTTTCAATCTTAACATAAGATTGGAGGTATCATTCTATCATATGAGAGGCTTAATTTTCACATGCATTTAATGTTGTTGGATAGTTGTAGGAATCTCTTGCAAAGAATACGTTGTGAAGACTTTATAATGGGGCATTTATCATTTGGATGGGAATATTGTATGGGGATTCTCCTTCTCATTTTCTTTTTATTGTTATATATAATTTGCATATATTAATTCATTTTTTTGAACAATGGGAATTGGTAACTCGTTATAATGACCTAGGCTAGGCTTGATATTAAACTAGCTAGTTGCACTATAACCCAAGAGTATATTCAACAACCCAAGAGCCATGTATGCCAACAACTTGTAACATTGCAAGGGTTGAGGTGTCTCAAGGCACACTAGAGTGCACCTTTATTTGAGGGGCATATACCCTTCTAGCTTTATCACAATGGACTAAAGTCTCATTGGGGATTTCAAATTGGGTGGAGAGAGTGCAAAACCTACCCTTCCTACCATATTGTCAATTCATCTTGATGTTATCGATAATAATTCCTCAATATCAAAGGAATCGTTATTGTAATTAATATATTATTGTAGGGCAGCAGGTCCTCCAACTTGTTCAAGAGTAGTACTAATGGGACCCTCCAAGTCTCACTACCATAACTATTTTTGACATTATCAAGTTTGATTTTGGCATGTTGTTTGCAAACCTCTCCTCCTTAACTATTCACCAAACAACCCTTTTTAGAGTGATATCCTTGACTCTATTTTCCCTAGATTTGGTAGACACTAATTTTGCGATTTTTCTTCATATTTCACTTGCCATACCACTCACTATTCCATTATGCTACTACTACCCATTTTGTTAAGGCTCACTCTTCCAAATTCAACTCATGCCTCCACTCAATAACTTTTGTAATCTTATCATTAGACATGCCTTGCACAAGTTGAACAAAATTCAAGTAGAAGTGTGTGAAAGAATTATTTTGGTCACTATAGGTAACCTTCCTAAGAGCACAAAACTAACTCCTTAATGCTTAGGAATTTACATTATAGAAGGGTGTAAGATTCTTGTAATAGACACAATTAACCTTCCTTAAGAAAATATATACCCACACAGTCTATTTCTCCAACGAAAAACATATTATGCCCAACTGAAAATATGCATTATACACAAAATGCACACATACAAAATCTTTTACTTTATATATTAGATATATATATGAAAAAATAAGTCTAAACTTTCTTTTTTTTTTAATTTTAAGGCAATTATCATTGATTGTCCATTCTATTGCAATTCCAATAATCTTTGTAAATTTTAATTGAGTTTTTTAAAAAATAAATAAAAAAATATACTTAAAAATATTAAAAGCCTAAAACATTTAAACGCTATAACCCATATGGGTTTGATGCGATGTGTTTCTCCTCTCTATCTTATGATAGACACCTATATACTACCTATTAGGACATAGCAGTTATAGTCACGTGGAGCACACCCAATCCATAGTTCTAGATTGGCTTTTCTGGCTGGTAGATGTAACTGCCCATTGCCCTGTTGTCTCTTCTTTGTGTGTCCCTTTTGGTTTGGTTTTCTGCGAATCATCTGTTTTTCAATTGAGGTTTTGTTATAGGGTTTGTTCTTTATGTGTTGCGACTTTTAAAGATGCGTGAGATCCTGCACATTCAGGGCAGGCAATGTGGCAACCAGATCGGTGCAATGTTTTGGGAAGTTGTCTGTGATGAGCATGGGATCGATCCCACCTGGACATACCAACACTTCCGATCTGCAACTCGAAAGGGTTAATGTTTACTACAATGAAGCGAGCTGTGGTAGATTTGTGCCCCGTGCTGTGCTCATGGATCTTGAGCCTGGGTGTCATGCCCCCAGGCTAGCGGTAGTCTTTCAACTGCTCTTGGTGAGGTGCGACACTTCCGGACACTTTCTTTTCACCAATACTTGTGCTCATGGACTAGGCCTATCCACTTATTCCTACTTAGCTTGTGATTCTCAACCAAGTATTATTATGTTATCCTTTATACGAATGAACACCCATACACATTCATTATTAACAACAATTATAAACGAGAACACAATTGCACAGTATAAAGGGAGGGGCAACTCCCTGAACAATGAGTCTGCCCAATAATATATTATTCAATAGTTTACAATGTACAAGTATACTTGGCAAGTCTAAGTTTCATACTTAGTCAATTTTACAATCAAGGCAAAACTCGATTGCCTTCCTTCGTTTCACCTTCGTGCACTCTTGCACGATGGGCGGGCGCTCACCTAAGCCACCAAGACACCCACACCAAGACTTGGCACAACCGGGCACTACACGTTCACCGCGCACGCTCTAACCGACCACCGGGCACACCTTGCCCAACACCTTCACCAAAACTCCAAGTGCATTTCATCAAACCGTGCGGCTAAACCAAGAAGATCACATGAGCTATGCACCTGCACCTCTTGTTCCTTCTGCACACTAGAATCTGTGCACTCCTTCTTGTGCGAAGTGTTGATCGAATGTATGATGAGGAATGCTCCAACACATCCCATAATCTATAGCCATCGCAAGTAGGGGTGGGGCTTGCCCAACCGACCACCCAACATTCATGCACACACCCCTTAATCATCGTTCAACACCCAACACTTGAGTCGGCCTGCCCTCCATTGCAAGTTGGCCTCCAAGTGTATCGTTGCACGCTCAACCAGTGTATAAGTGTCATCGCACATCATTTTTATCACATATCGTCGCAATTATCATCGCACAACCGTGTCACCTCCATCACACAACCGTCGTGCGACCCAACTTGCCTCTCACTCGCGTGCGCGCCCAGTTCGCCCGTCGCCCAAACGCGTCACACTTCCTCAGGACGTTACATCCTCCTGCACCTGAAATCATTATCGTCCTCGACAACATGCCATCCTGGTATCCATCCACCAAGATCATCAATATCCATGATGTCAACTCCTCCACATACTGCAAACATCCCTGCAACATATGTAGAACTCCATCTCCACCATGTCTCGCCTCGGCAACCATCTATCACCAAGATAATCATACCAAGGTATACAACTCATCGGTACATCATACATCAGATATTCTCTCAATCCATGACCATAGATCACCCTGTCACAATCTCCACATGCTGCTCTCCATCATGGAAGGTTGGTCCCTCCATCTCAAGCTACATGCCCACTGCAACATATCGTGTCAACCCCATCATGTGTCATCGCTGCCATGATACTCCAACAAGTGTTAACACATCTCTACCATGTGCTAACATCTTATCCTGATAGCAACATCAATCTGTCATGATACTCCAACAAGTTCTAACACATCTCTACTATGTGTTAACATCTCATCCCAACAGCAACATCAATTTGTACACTGGATCCCCTCATGACTCGAACTAGTTAGGTAACTAATCCAACCATAGGCCCAAACCACAAGAATGCATAGTCTCATATCACCACCAGTCGTTTCTCAAAACATCCTGCCACATCGTGAACTCATTAAGAATATATCTCCATATAAGTGCAAACCATGCTTAGGTCCATGAAGTAGCCCTCATCTCATCTACAACATGTAATGATGCTTGATGCCAAGCCATCCCTATACCATCTGTCATACCTACTCAACTTGCTTTAAGGACTCATTGCCATGAGCAACTAACAATGAGCCCCATCTTCTTGTCCATCTAAGAAGATGTGGAGGGAGTAGAGCCTGAACGCTCACCCTCACTAATCATCTCAATCCATCTGTCAGGATCCTCAATCTCCATCCTTTGTAGATAAGTGACCTGATCCTCCTCTCGGACATCCGGCCTCACATATGCCTCATCATCATCCTCTACCACTTCTAGCCTTCTTGACAAATCCAAGATACTATCTAAAAGTGTCCTAATGACCAATGACTGCTTGGTAATCTTTGTCTCAACCATGCACAACCGCTTACTCATGTCATCCATCCACTTCTCATCCTCCATTTTCATCACTGCCAACTTACAATCACGCCTTGCCACTCCAATGGTAGGCACACCAATGGGTACATCTTCCCTTCCATCGTAAATTTATAGCTTCTTCAAATGTGGAACAATCATGGCATCAAACTATTTCATGAATTCCATCCCCAGCATAGCCTCATAGTCATCTATCTTCACTATAGTGAAGTCAACCTTCCTTGTCCACTCACCAAGTGTTGTGTCCACCTTTTCAGCTACACCAAGAACTTCATCCAGAGGAGAATTCACTGTCTTCATTTGTGCCTTGATCAGTACAAATTTCAGCCCAATCCTTCTCACAGTATCTTCTCCCATGAAGTTGTGAGAAACCCCACTATCCACCATAGTGAGTATATCAGCATCTCCAACTTTCATCCGAACATACTCCAACTTATTCCTCTTAGGATCCTTCCGAGAGATCACCTCTATAGTAGCAGCAACACCAGGTATCTGCATCATCCCCACAGAAGCTCCTTCATCCTTTGCATTAGATTGTGCAATCGCAGCCACTTTCGGTTTAGAAGGGCAATTCTTCACCTATGTAGTCTAGCACATATCCAACACTTCAAGACTTTCTTCGTCTTCAAACTGTCATCCGATGTCGAAGCATCATCTTTCTTCTTATCTTTCGGCTTGTCGGAATTCTTCTTTCTATCATCAGAAGTCTCATCATAATTCTCCACCAACCTGTCCACAGTAACAGAAGCTTCTTCAAGTGTTCTAATCCTCTGTCTCTTCACTTCTTTGTGTGCCCAAGGCTTTAACCCAATAATGAAATTGAACACCTTGTCCCTCTCCACCATGTCAGGAAGTTGTAGGACCACACTTGCAAACTCCTGCTGATATGTCTGAAGGTTCCCTGTCTGCTTTATGAATTTTATCTTCATCCTTGCTTCCCATATTTCATCTTGAGGACTGAAATGGGCCTGCAAAGCTCCTTTCATTTCATCCCATGAAGTGATGTCACTAGAATTGGCACTCGCAATCTGGTCCATCCTTCTTTGCCACCACACCTTAGCATCCTTTGTTAAGAACTGAGTAGCTACCTTGACCTTCATCTCATGATCAGATAGACCCAACCGTTCCAAGTATTTCTCGATGTCCCATAGAAAGTTGCCAAGAGTCTTTGCACTCCTTGTAGCATTGAAAGATTATAGTTCCTTGACTTTCACATCAGGCACTCCTCCGCCTGAGCCATGCCTCATGACCTTCTTCAACACTGTGATCTCATCTCTAGCTTCATCAAGAGATTTCTTCAAGTCCACGATCTCTGCAAGACCCTGGTCCCTTGCTTCTTCAACCTCCTTGACCCTTACTTCAAATTGTGTACACATAAGATCAGTGTACTCGTGTTGTGTCTGGAGTTCATCGAGTTCTTCCTTTAACTTTGAATTGGCCTCTTGTCCCTTGGCGAACAAGTCCATCTTCCTTTCCCAAGAAGTCTCCATAACCTCCATCCTCACCAACACTTTCTCCATAAGCATTATAGTGGCATCCTACACACCGTGACTAGACCCAGCCTGAGATTCAGCCATTGTTAATAGCCTCTTCCTTCTTTTCAATCTAGTCTCGACCATACAATAGCTTCACCTGCAACCCAAGTCCTTGATGCAACACTTATCAGGAAGTGTTTCACCAACCTCCTTCCCCTGCAAGTACCTGTCACCATAGTCACTTCTTCCAAGTGTACTCACACCTGCACTTTGTCATGAGCAACCCTGCTCAAACCAACTCCAACCAAGCTCTAATACCAACTGTCAAGTTGTGTATCAGCACTTCATCTATAAGCTTCACCAGCTCTGATACTAACTATCACGCCCCTAGGCCAGCGGTAGTCTTTGAACCGCTCTTGGCGAGGTGCGGCACCATCGAACACTTTCTTTTCACCAATACTTGTGCTCATGGTCTACACCTATCTACTTATTCCTACCTAGCTTGTGATTCTCAACCAAGTATTATTATCCTTTATACCAATGAACACCCATACACATTCATTATCAACAGAAATTGTAAACGAGAACACAATTGCACAGTATAAAGGGAGGGGCAACTCCCTGAACAATGAGTCTGCCCAACAATATATTATTCAACAGTTTACAATGTACAAGTATACTTGGCAAGTCCAAGTTCCATACTTAGTCAATTTTACAATCAAGGAAAAACTTGGTTTCCTTCCTTCATTTCACCTTCGTGCACTCTTGCACGATGGGTAGGCGCTCACCCGCGCCACCAAGACACCTAAGCAAAGACTTGGCACAACCGGGTGCTACACGTTCACCGTCCATGCTCTAACCGACCACCGGGCACACCTTTCCCAACACCTTCACCCAAACTCCAAGTGAGTTTCACCAACCCGTGTGGCTAAACCAAGAAGAGCACACGAGCTATGCGCCTGCACCTCTTGTTCCTTCTGTGCACTAGAATCTGCGCACTCCTTCTTGTGCGAAGTGTTGATCGAATGTATGATGAGGAATGCTCCAATGCATCCCATAATATATAGCCATTGCAAATGGGGGTGGGGCTTGCCCAGCCGACCACCCAATATTTGTGCGCACACCCCTTAACCATTGTTCAACACCCAACACTTGAGTCAGCCCGTCGTCCATCGCAAGTCAGCCTCCAAGTGTATCGCTCCATGCTCAACTGGTGTATAAGTGTCATCGCACTTCATTTGTATCGCATATCATTGCAATTATCGCCGCACAACCGTGTCACCTCCATCGCACAACCGTCGTGTGGCCCAACTCGCCTCTCACCCGTGTGCGTGCCCGATTCACCTAGCGCCCAAACGCGTCGCACTTCCTCAGGACATTACATTGGGAATATGGACAGTGTGAGGACGAGGGCTTATGGCCAGGTCTTTAGGCTTGATAACTTCATTTTTTGGCAGTACAAGGCTGGAAATAACTAGGCCAGGACCATTATACCAAAGGGGCCGTGCTCATCAATTCCATGTTTGATGTCGTCAGGGAGGAGGCAGCTACAAGTCGTAAATATCTACGCTCTTATTTCATTAAAATTGTACATGTCATTACAGGCTGTCGACTAGCAAATGGGATCACAGTGCGTGACCATAGATCGCTTAATGTCCCTGGAAAATATTCTTCTGCAACAAAATTATATACCACGTCTATCTATCAATATCATATGATGTCCTCCACACAGCCGTATTTGGTATAGTTGCCACATAAAAGCAGAAGAAAAGTATGGTAGGAGGAGCGTTTTTGGTGTGGCTCTTTTTACCTTTTTCTCAACTTATAGTGTTGGGCCTAGCTTTTGCCTAGTGTCCTCTCTGTCCTCTATGCGGGCGGAGGCCGCATGAGTTTTGAATGATTGTTTAAACTTTCAAACTTAATCTTCTTATACTAAGCACAATTATTTTTCTCTACCCTCCTTCAATTTTGCAGACTTAATCAATGGATCTACTCTCTCCTGAGCCTCTTTATTCAGAGTTTGGATCTTACAATGCAGGTAAGGTTGCTTGGTTGGAACGATGAGTATAATGAGTTTAGGTAGGCAAGGTAAGTGTCCTTTGGAGCGATAGAGATGCTTAGGGTTTCAAGCTTATTATCTCAATAAAAGGAAGGACCTTCTCTTATTGGGCGAGTGGATTATTAGTTCAAGGAGTTGTTCGACTACCTTTCATTAAGTTAAGTTAATGAAAAAATATAGAAGTAGGAGCTACACAGACAACTGCCTACGATGGCTTCTTAACAACCCTTTCACTTGTCCGGCTCTACTTGCTAAACTTTAAACATTCATGGGCTTGCTTATATACTTTTCTATTTACTTGTGAAGCAGGAAGAATCGCCACCTGCCTGATCAATGCCTGATCCGGATCAAACCACTCTCTTTTTATCATTGTACAGTCCCGTTAGCCCCTGTTAGCACATTAGAAGAGTGAGAAACGATGGTAGATTAGTAGCTTAGGATTATAACATACAACATTATAGGGCATGAATATTGGTTGGGAAGACATTTCCTTGTTTGGGGTTCGGTAGGTAAGGCATTATTTGTCAAGTTGGGTAGGGCATTCCACATATGAAATATCCTAGTTCCAGAAAAGCAGCTAGCTGAAGCACGCAAGCTTAGCGGTAAGCTAATTTGTTCATTCTATATATATTAAGTAGATTACACAATATTCCTGATGATGGGGAAATACAGCGAAGTTGCATACTAATTAGGTTAATTAGGGCAGAAATAAGATTGGAACCATAGTGCCTATTGGATTGAGTATGTGGGCATGAAAAGAAATAGTTATTGGGGTGTTACTGAAAGGACAATCATTATGAATCCTAACCTCAAAAGTTTTCTCCTTGCCTAGATATCAGCACTAAGTAGCATCCTTACTTTCCATTGTTTTTTTGTGCTTTATCCCGCTCCTCAGTGACGTACCATTTGGGTGTTATTAGAAAGAGGTCCAACTAGTCAGAAGGAATGAGGACCCCACTGATACTAACCTTCGCTGAACACCAGAGGGGCCCAGTCAGTGAAGTATCAAAATGAAATGAGGATTGAGAAACAAGCGTGTAGACCCCACCAACCTAACTGCCTATAACCCAAGCACCTGGCTGCCTATCATATGGAGATAGTTGAGACCGATCTAGTGTGAGGTATGGCGGGCGTGAAGCGAGAGACATTGTTGAGATAGCACCCATTCCCCAAACTCACTCACTCATTGCAACCAAGTTGCCATGATAATGGAGCTCCTAAAATGACACTAACAAAGATAGATAAAAATATAAGAGGCTATCTAAAAGAAGAGGTACGAATGTACATGAGAATGAAAAAATCCAAAAGCAAGCTACCCAGATGGCTTTATGGGCTTGGGGATATAAGTCTCCTATATCAAGGTCTTTTATTGGTTGCTTGCGGCTCGTAATATTGAGAAGGTCAGGGTTGTCTTAAGATTACCGTGTAAGAACGATTTCTCCTACTTGCCTGCCATCCAAGAACTGGCTCTGACTGGGGACTCTGACCTGCATCTCTTAGGAATGAGAACTAGCTATTGAGAATGAGTAACGAACCGTGACCTTTTGCACACTTCAGTGTCTATAAGTTGAGACTCTGCTGAACCTTAATTGATTGTTTCATCTTACTTAAGGGTTTCAAGTGTGTCATTCTTTGGGAGGAGGTATTGGATCTGCGATGGGAGCCCTTTTGATCTCCATGTATCTGCGATGGGAACCATTTTAATTTCCAAGATCAAGGAGGAGTACCCTCATAGGATGATGTTTACCTTCACTACTTTCCCTTCTCCCAAGGTGTCTAACACAGTGGTGGAGCCTTAGAATACCACACTCTTTGTGCGTCAACTGGTGGAGAATGTAGACAAGTGTATTGTATTGGACAATTAGGCCCTTTACGAATCTACATTAAGACTCTCAAGCTCACAACTCCTAGCTTCGGTGATTTGAACCATCTGATATCTACCACAATGAGTGGAGTCACCTGTTGCGTGAGGTTTCTTGTTCCTCCTAACTCGGATCTAAAGAAACTGGCAGCGAATTTGATCCCCTTCCCTCGTCTCCACTTCTTTATGGTGGGATTCCCCCCTTGACTTCATGTGGTTCACAATAATACAGAGCCCTCACCATTCTGGAACTGACATAGCATATGTTGGATTATAAGAACATGGTGTATGTTGCATATCCACGTCATGGCAGGTACCTTACTACATCTTCCATGTTCAGAGGCAAGATGAGGACCAAAGAGGTGCATGAACAGATCATGAATATTCAAAACAAGAATTCCTCCTATTTGGTGGAGTGGATCCCCAACAATGTGAAATCCAGTGCATGCGATATCCCACCAAAATCCCTCTCCATGTTGTCCACATTCATTGGGAATGCAACATATATTCACGAGATGTTCAGGAGAGTGAGTGAGGAGTCCATTGCCATATTTAGGAGGAAGGCCTTCTTACATTGGTACACTGGTGCAAGCATGGATGAGATAGAATTCAATGAAGCAGAGAGCAACATGAATGATTTGGTGTTTGAATACATGCAATATCGGGATGCTAGTGGAGAGGATGATGAATATTATGATGATGAAGAATCAGCTCAGGAAAGCTAGGGCAAAAGCTTACATAATGCCATCGAAAACTGGTAGTTGTTTCATTGCCTAATAGTTGTTTGTTGTGGAATTCAATTGCATTTCTTATTCTTTCATAGTCTGTTTTTTTCTCATCAAAGTTTTTGGCATTGAATGCATAAACTTTGTATACAACTCCTACATTATGTGCTTGGTTTTGTTGATTATATTGAAATATTGAGAAGATGTAACTACCTACCAAAATTATATGCAAAATTCAATCATGCTTGGACACTCCTTTGTATTATATGTTATATAATTATAGAGTTGAATGGCTTTGTAAGACTATAATATGTTTATGGGATTTGTAAATGGGAAAGACAACAATTCTATACAAATTCAAACAAGGGGAGTACATGAGAACAATGCCCACTATAGGATTCAATATAAAGGTTGTAATGTTTAATAATCTGAGCTTCATTGTTTGGGACGTAGGGGGGCAAGATGGAATCTACTATCTGTGGAGACAATGTATGGTCAATGACCAGTATATTTCAGTTTTTATTTGTTATTACGGCAAGTTGGCTCTTGATTTCTCTTTTAACAAGTTTGTTTCCTTAAACCATGTCTCTATATGATGGATTCATTTAGTAAATTGATGATATAACATTGTTGGATTCATTACATAAATTTATGACATGAGATTCTTTGTTTGGGAGATTTGATAATGTGTATATGTTGGATTTGGATTCATTTGTAAAAGCTATGGCTTTTTATCTTTGGTGGGATTCACTAGATAGATTTATGTTTGTTTGTGGACATGAACTTTCATAAAATTTATACTCTATAGATATCATAATATGTATTATTTGAGATTCACTCAACAAATATCATATATTATATCATTGTTTTTTTGTATATAGATGTTAAATTTTATAGATACATAGATATTTTTTTATGTAGATTGTAGAATTTTTGTATCTAAGAGATATGAAGTAAAGTTGACAGTCAACTTTTCTTATATTCCCAAAATATTCAAATTTTTTACAGTAATGTTGTTCATGATTCTTTTTTTATATAGGGTAATGTTATCTCGAGTTGTGTGCAAATAAGCACTCAAGTATGAGAGCGGTGAGGTAAAAGGGTGTTTGCAAGAAGTGGAGAAAACTTTGAATGAATTCATAATCCATCTTTAGTGTTAGGCTGTGATTTTATCTTGTGGCTTTGTTATTTTCATGTCAATATTGTTCTTACTTATACATTCATAACGAGGTTAGGATGTTTTTCATATCTGTTTTTTTCTTTGTTGTGAGTTAGAGCTCATCTAGTTGTGGATTCCATTTGAGCCAATGTTGATTGCCATCTCTACTTTTTCTTTTATAGTAGATTTTTTGTGGTGTATGCTAGAGTTTTTAAATTGACTGTTTTGCTTCAACTTTTGATGTATTTTTCTGTATGTTTTATTAGTTTGGTTGTATCTTATGACATTGACTTGAAATCAAAACCATAGTATTGGACAAGATTTGGTAACTCCAAGGAGATTTATTCTTGGTATGATATGCTTGGAGTTTGTCTTGTTTGTTGGCATGAGTTTGAATTATTATGAATGGAAAGTGTCCTCAAAATACATGATTTTTTAACAACAAGATGATATATGTTTGGATGCATTTTTTATTTTCCAATAGATTCCAGTTTGTCTCTTCATATCCAAAATCCAATAAGTTTTTGGTTGCTTGATTGTATTATTTTTGTTTGCTAAGTGGTTTGGGCCCTATGATGACTACATGCTTTGGCGCTAGAAAATGTGACCTTGGGGCATAAAAGTAGTAAGTGTGACTAAAGAAAAGGCAAGGATTTATACTTTTTAAAGAGAAACTCCTTTCATGAGTTGTATTGTTGTTATTTTAGGTTTTGTTATTTCATGGATTTTATATAAATTTTAGCTCCATATGTGTACTAAATTGTATGCTTTTGGAGACTAATATAATATTGTGTCTCTTGCACAATTTGAGTTTGGCTTCTCAACATTGCCTTTGTGTCCAATTGTTTGTTCAATCATGGCTTTCATTCATTCACTTTAAGCAGAAGATATGAGAATGATATCTAATCCCAAAAAGGTAAAGAATAATTTTTGTTTGATGATTTCGTGCAACACAATATCAACTTTAAAATATTTCCAACATGCTGATTGTGCCTTGAGTGCGTTGGATTTATCACATATAAACATGCTGATTGTGCCTTGAGTGTGTTGGAAGAAACCATCAAGGTGATTGATGGTAGAATGGTTATCTATAATATGGCTATTGTTGGGAAACAACAATCATAGTTGAACCAACTCTTTCAACAACCCATACAACTAGTTAATCCCTTTCAACTCCAACAAAACCTTCTACCAGCCATGGTACCTGTACAACCCATACAACTAGTTAATCCCTTTCAACTAACTTCAATGGATCCTAGCTTAAGAAGGGTCTATGTGGGTAATGTTCTTGAACACATGTAACATCCTAGAATGACTATTTTTTTCTCATGATATGGAGACATTGAAGAAGGCCGTGGTGGTTGACATACAAACTAGTAAGTCAAAAGGATACTCCCTTATTCTTTATAAAATAATTGAAGCAACAAATCAAACCCTAGAAGACCTTGTTAATTCAATAGATGAGCATCAACATTTATGTAAATCAGCATTTGAAGGGAAAAAGTAAAAAGTTGTAGCAAACCAGGGCCAACTTCTTGATTTGAAGGATAAAGGGATAAATCATGTTTCACAATATGGTGGATTGGGTCATGGGCCATTCAACCCGCAACTTATTGGTAATTGGAATATTGTGAACCCAACATCAACACCAGTTGCCAGTGTAAATACATATGGATTAAGTGATGCAACACTACCAAGTTTGTCTATAGACCTTGTTGTAACAAACCTCCCTTATTCATTAAACTCTTTAGCACTATTAGAATTGGGCTGCCAACTTCTTCTCCAAGGAACAACTTCTGGTCAGGCATCAGTAGGTGTAGGGAATTATGGTCTTGGTCCATATGGATCCTCCAGATATGGAAGTAACTCATATAGCAATTTTGGAGGTGCAACGTCTCACTATGGGATTTATTCAAGTTCATATGTTTCCCAAACTTTTCCATATGATGGAGCAAGTCATTTCCCCCTTACATTTCATCAAAGTAAACTCCCAGGTATATCTCCATCATTAGGGTTTCTAACTGGCATGTGGTCTTACTACACATCCTAGGTTTGTGCTCATTCTTATTCTTCTTCTCCCATTTGTTTTGGTTCATTTTCAATTGTATTTATATATGTATATGAAATGTTTATTTTGATCTTTTTTTTTCTAGTATATTTCAAACACCAATTATGAATCTGCAAGCATTTTTCCTTGGATCTCTTTTATTATTTTTTTTCTAACTTATTTCTCTCACAATCGATGAGAATAAGTTTGGAGCAAGGTTGGAAAATAACTTGTTTCTATCATTTTTTGTCTTGTTTTTAGTTTATTGTCAATACTTTTTAGAAGGTTCTCATTCGAATAATCAAATACCTTTGCTTCTTGCTCTAAGGGATGTGATGAGAATAAGCATAAGTCATTGTGGTAATTGATGATACTAGTTGGTATTGAGTATGGAGTTAAAGTTAGGTTGGCCAAATCATAGAGAAAATTTGTGTTATAATTATGGTGTATGATTACTATATGTGAGGGAAATTGTAGGCAAGATATCATGGGCATAAAGGGTACTTGGTTTACAGGGTACATTTTAGCATGTTTTCCATATTCAGAATATGTTATCTTAACTTCTTTTCTATTAAATTACCAGTTGTTGTTAAGCTATGTGCAAATAAGCACTCCATAAAATATTGAATTGTATGAGAGTGGTTAGGTAAAAGGATGTTCACAAGAAGTGGAGAAAACTCAGAATGAATTCATAATCCATCTTTAGTGTTAGGTTGTGATTTTATCTTATGGATTTGTTATTTTCATTTCAATATTGTTCTTAATAATAATAATAATAATAATATCCATTTTTAAGGTCACAGTCAAGCCAGACACCAAATTGGTGTATGAGACCCTCTTGTTTGTGGGACAAGGGACCCACCTCCGCACAGCAATTTGATTGCTAAGTCTACGAAGGCATACATACTCTACCCCCCTCTGGTTTTGAACCTGTGACCTCTTAGGAGGAAACACATGCTCTTAACCATTAGGCCCACTCAAGCTGTATAACGAGATCATAACAAGATCAAGATGTTTTGCACATCTCTTTCTATTCTTTGCTGCCAGTTACAACTCATCTCACTGTGGATTCTATTTGAGCAAATGTTGATTATCATATTTTCTTTTTCTTTTATCATAGATTTTTTGTGGTGTATGTTAGATATTTTAAATTAACTGTTTTAATTCAAATTATGATGTATTTTCATGTATGTTTTATTAGTTTTGTTGTATATTATAACATTGACTTGAAATCAAAACCATAGTGTTGTACAAGATCTGGTAACTACAAGGAGGTTTATTCTTGGTGTGACAAACTTGGAGTTTGTTTTGTTTGCTAGCATGATTTTGAATTATTATGAGTAAGTGTCCTAAAAGAACATGATTGTTTAACAAAAGGAGGATATATGTTCGGATGCATTTGTTGGGTTTCAACATATTTCAGTTTGTCTTTGCATATCCAAAATCCAATACATTTTTTGGTTGCTTTATTGTTTTATTTTTTGGTTTCTAAGTGGTTTGGGCCCTAAGATGACTACATGCTTTGGCTCAAGAAAATGTGACACTAGGGCATAAAAGCAATAAGTGTGACTCAAGAAAAGGAAAGAATCCATATTTGTTAAAGAAAAGCTCATTTCATGAGTTGTACTGTTGTTATTTTAGGTTTTGTTATTTCATGGACTTTATATAAATTGTAGCTTGATATGTGTACTAAATTTTATGCTTTTGGAAACTAATATAATATTGTGTTTGTTGCGTAGTTTAGGTTTGGCTTCTCAACAATGCCTCTGTTTCTATTTTTTTATCCAATCATGGCTATCATTCATCCACTTCAAGAAGAAAATATGACAATGATATCTAAGCCCAAAAATTTAAAGAATAGTTGTTGTTAGATGATTTCATGCCTCGCAATATCAACTTTAAAATCTTTCATATATTTAGTGGTAGTCCTTATGTATTACTTCTCACTGCAGTCACATACTTCCCCCCTATAGTTCTAAAGGTTGAGGAAAATTCAAGGGATGCATCATCATCATCATAATCTCTTCTTAAAATACTCCAACCATCGACTTATGTGAAAAATGTTTACAACCCTAATATTCTGATAAAATCTAGGAGCTTTTGTGGGTTCTCTTCCATTAAACCCTACTCAAATTCCATAGAAGATCACATAGAAGGTTGTTTTTGGAAAGAAAGGGGGTTATCCTATTGTTTTATCTTTGTTTTTCCTTGACTTATAAACTTGATTTTAGTATCTTGTATTTTTTTTATGGAAATTATTATAGGAAGGGTTCTAAATTTTGAACAATCAACATACGGGTTCTAGCAACAATTGTAGTAGAAGAATCCCAAAAAAAATCAAAAAAGAGGGAAAACAAAATGAAATGACTTTCCATTATTGTGCTTTTATTCTATTGAACTTATTGTACTTCCTATCTGGAGTTTCTTGTAGATCATTTCAATCTTATAGTTGTTCATGTAACTAATTCTATAGAAATAATTATTCTTCTTGTAGAAAATTGACAAGAAGTAAAATGGCATGTAGGCATGGTTGAGAGAAAAGGGTGGTGAAAATGAAATGTATCAACACTAAGAATATAATAATAACCTTTAGTCATGTATTTACTTTAATTGTCCTTTCACTTTACTTAATTAATTCTTTGGTTAAACTCTATTTTTTCTTGTTTATCCTTGATTAGTGATGTCACACTGTGTCATCTTTCAGATGAATATTGTTGATTGTCTCATATGACTATGGTATCTCTGCCAATTATTAGAACATTTATATAATTGCTTCATGTCACTTCTTACGCATAAAACATGAGCCCCATAGTGAATAATGGTGTGATTTATACTATGTACATTGTTGCATTTTATATGTTGAAGCTACTACATGGCTACGTATAGGGATTCCTATGGAGGTACAGGGTACCATGTATAAGTTGAGATACTCCAAATTTTTATTTTTCTTTGACTATAAGTCATGCCTATAGGATATTCTATTTAAAATTTGAAGGCTTGGATATAAAAAATTTCAATTACTTGTAGCTTCTCCTCAATCCTATAGCCTCCCTATAGAACTAAACAAAATTTGCAAAATTGTCTTGTTGGTGAACAATTAGATGGAAATTTTCTTGAGTGGATAGGGTTTAATGAAATGATATTGTGGAGCGTAGGTGTTATTTTTTGTTTTTTGTATCTCGGTGTGCACTACGGATATTAGCTAGACTTTTATACTTACAATTTTAAGATATGTTTATTGGTTAAATTTCAGGATCATTGTTGTTGATTGTTGTATTTGGACATATTGAATTAATAATTAATGAGAAGAAATCCCAATTAGTTTTCTAGACCTCATATCTAGTAGGATTCAACAATGTAGGTCATTAGTCATAATTTCATCATGAATATTCATTTTTCTTACTTTTTGGCATGTAAATCACTCACAATAGATTTACATGATTCACAAGGTGAGAAATCAATATTTGATGTAATTGTAGATTTTAGGTTTGATAATTATAGGTCATTTATAGGTTATAAATGTCTTCAAATTTTCACTTGTAATTGAGTATTCAACTAAACATATTGGGTATCTTATATTTAACTATTTTTCCTTACACCTACTTTTCATAACTTCCATAACCATTAGGTAGGGACCTACAACTTTGATGCTATTTTATTTGTTTAGTGAGAGATTTTCCAAGACTTTACAAAGTTTTATAATTTGTTGAAAGTTGTATAATTTACAATCTATAAAGTTTCAAGGTCTATTTTTTTAAAGGGTGGTAGCTCAATGGAAGAGCACCTACTTTGCAAGTAGAAGGTTGGTGATTCGATTTCATTATGCCTTGATATTGATATGAAATAGGGACGATTAGTTTTTGGTGATGAAGACTCTTTCGACCATTACCAATAAGCTTATGGTGACATTTATTGATCCTCACCAAAATACGAAATGGTGACAGTCAAACAATGCCACCATATATATGTATCAATAGTAATGGCTATGAAAGGTCCATCACCATAAATTGTTGTTGTTCATATGAAATGGTGATGGTCAATGAACATCGCCATGTATATGCATTAATAGTGACGACCATGAAAATTCCATTACAATAAATCATTGTTGTTCATATGAAATGCTAACGGTCACTATGTGTCATTATAATCATTATTCATGATGGACCTTGAATGTCACTATAACACCTACACTTTTGGTGATGCCACCTTTGATAATGTTCATTTATTGGTGATGGAGTCTAAGATCCATCACCATTACCCATATGAAATAGCTATGGTCATTATCCATCATTGTAAATCATTATTGGTGATGAACTTTAAATGTCACCACAACACCTATACTTTTGGTGAT
Source organism: Pinus taeda (assembly GCA_000404065.3). Classification (NCBI taxonomy): domain Eukaryota; kingdom Viridiplantae; phylum Streptophyta; class Pinopsida; order Pinales; family Pinaceae; genus Pinus; species Pinus taeda. The sequence continues at coordinate 10,701 of APFE031708271.1, read as the reverse complement.
GCCACCTTTGGTGATGTTTAGTTTTTGCTGACAAAGACTCTTTTGACTGTCACTAATGAGCTTATGGTGACATTTTTTGGCCCTCACTGATGACATTCTATCTTGTAGTGACAGTTGTTTTATTTGTAATGATGATAAAGCTATCAATTGCTTTCAACAACACCCGAGTGCTAAAAACATTTAACAAGTGCAATTTATTAATGATTAGCAACCTTATGTTATAAATCTATCAATGTTATATAGATACGGACATATAGAGGGAAAAGTTTTTTCAATACAATGGATATGTGAACTCCTTAAGGTGAACATATATATATGGAGTATAGAAAAAAAAAAAGGATATTTCCTTGAGATTATACTCATCAAAAATTTTCTCCAAAGTCATGTACCTTATGCATATATCAATATCTACAAGACATGCATATTTCCATGCAATTCCTGAAATTTAGAATGTTGAGAATATTAGTGACATTGGCAATTTAGCAAACACGCTCCAAGGAATCTCGAAAATAGATAACCGCAAGCTGGATTCAATTGTACCTTGTAGATATCTTGTTAGCAAATAATCTAGTTTATTAGATGTTCTACTCAATTGAAAAATTTGTTAATTGACAACATAGTATCAAAAAAAAAAATTTGTTGTAGTATCAAAGGATTCCACATCATCAAATGAGGACAATAATCCTTTTTCAATTGAGACACAAAATAGCAAAGAAGTTTCCACTTATTTTCGCAATGCCTATAGTAAGAGGTATACTCACTTACATTAATTGTAATATTCAATACAAGTAGAAGGCGTTACAATACAAGAAGAACAAAAGAAACATGTAAAGTCAAATAAAGAAATTATGGCATATTTGCAATCAATTGAAGATACTCCTACATATGCATTTTTCATTTGTGATATAGTTTCCTTTGGAAATGACATGCAATCTATTAACAAAGACAAATTACATATATTTTCTATCTTATGCTTGCTTCATAGCTCGAAACCGTTAAACTCAATGAAAAAATATGAAAATCATGTAACCATGCAATACTTAATGAAAAAATCCCTCATTTTCATTGCCTCTTTGTATTCGACAAAAAATAAATAAATTGATGTCCATTGCACAACTGACATATTTGGGAGAGAGGTTAGTGGGGACAAACATGAATTTTTCACAAATAAGACAACTTGGCTACAAAAGATCACAAATTGGATTATCAAGAACAATCATAAATTTTCCATTTAGACTGAATGGGATTCAGAGAGCATTGCCTAGAGAAATTGAGAGTGCCTATTTCTCTAAAAGTATTTGACCCAAAAAATCGATGTGTTCATTACATGACTTATGCAACACATCTCTATACAAAAGAATGGAAATAACATTCTAATCAAAGTAGATAAGATCATTAGAATGATAGTCCAAAAATGAAGGAATTTGACTCACCTTGTACCTTGAGAGGTCCACCTTATCCATGATCTTGATACAAAAACAATACAGTGCACCTTTTGAAAGGGTTTGTCCCCTAGGCACTTTTCAAGACAAATTCTATGAAGAACTGAACTTCCTTACATTATTATTTGGATCAAGTTTCCCTGCTAATGTTATCAAAATCTTTGAAACAAAAGGTCTAATAATTGTATTTGTTGAAAAAGTTTCATATATTTTACATGATATTATATTCCATTCAGATTTGCATTTTCCACTTTCACCATGTCACATGGTACTATTGGCTTCTAACGCACTTGATGTATTGAGCAAATAATATGAGCAACTTTAATTTCTATTGATAAATGAGTCTTCATTAATTGGGTCTTGATTTCTTTATAGCATTGACAACTGACATAGAAAATTTTTGCATACTCTAACTTACCCGTTTGGGAGCCTTGACATAATATTTTGTAGTAAGCTACATCAAGCACAACCTCTCCATGATTGTTGCATATTTGAACAAGCACATCTTAAAGGAACTAGTGCTCATTACAATTTTTGGAAAGAAAATGTGAAAACTTATGAACTAAAACATGTAACGTTATAAGATAGTAGAGAATTTGTATCCATATTAAACAAAATCATAACATGTTCACATACTGATGTTGATCTTGCATTCTTGAATAAGCATTGTTATAGATCGACACCAAATTATCCAACTTTTCTGTACCTATTTTATTTAAACCAGAACGTAAATGAACATAATGAAAGAACGTTATCTCTCATCAGAAAAGTAAAGTATATCAAAATCATATGATAGAGCAATTGACTCAACAAATATAAATCACAATAAACATATGAAACTGTAATAGCCAGCTTCTATTGTGTTGAAAGAAAATATGCTTGTTGAAATAGTTGGAGGAAATTATAATATTCATGATATCTTGGTCAGTGGTGTTGAAGGAATTTTTAGAGCATCAATAGAATTTGGAAATAGTGCAATTTGGATTGAATTTTTTGGTTTAGTTGTTAGCACTATCCAACGAGAAAAATGGTGCATATGTACAAAGATGGAATAATATCTACAACAACACTTGTTACTAGAGTTTGTAGGAATAATGAATCAAACAATAAAATTGGTTTTATAAGAGAAAAATTTCCTTCCAACTAGCATGTGCACAAACTATACATTAATCACAACGGTTAACAATTGACAAATTGGCTTTTAACCCAAAAGTAATTAGGCAACATGGACTTTTTTATACTCTACTTTCTCATGTCAAGGATATTAAGTGTTCGATTTATTAAACAAATTTGAACATAGTAACTTTCCTTTGAATGCTAAAGTTGTTACTGAGCTTAATAGACTAAGATAAAATGTCAGGTATGAGCTTGAATATAGCATATATCAAAATAAAACAATTGATTATTTGACAATATGTTCATTGAACATTCATAATTTTTCCTTGCATTTCAAAGATATCATTGCTAGCTATGATCTAATGAGCACTGACATTTTTGTTTCCAAGAAACAAAAGAAAATTATCTCCATCGAATCCATTTTTGTCTAGCACATATCACTACTTTTATAGCATTTACATGGAATCCTCACATAATATATATACAATATTGTGGTTGAGAATCATATCACTTGTACAAAAGATGAATTTGAATCAACAATTGCAATCCATGATGAAAAAAAACACAATATAGTTGCAAATGTATATATTCCACCAAAATGCAAAAATTGAAGAGATAACTAATTTCATCAAACTCATTTTAGAGAACACATGGAAAAACTAGCCAATTTTTCTTGTTTGTGGTTTCAATTTGAACATGTTGTTAACTAGCCAAATAATCACTTGACTCTTGATATAGAAAAAACCAACAATTGACTATAGCTCAATGCTAGATCATTTTTGGTCAAAATTTTCAGTTATTGTTGTTTCTTTCCATGTCTCTGATGCTTATTGGATAGATCATCATACAATTTATCTCAACATATCTTTGTTGTCACCTTGAGTCATTTTTCCAATCTTTGTACTCCAGAATTCATTGTTGACTTGTCACAATATTTGTCACATTTGCAAATATGCACCTTTGACATATGCCTTGATTTAATAAATTATGCACAACAAAAGAAAAGAAAACAGCAAAAACATCCAAATTTCAAATTTTGGCAACTCTTTAAACCATGAAAACAAATTTGTTCTATTTCTCTTGTATAACTATAAATTTTAATGCAATTCTTGGTATGCAATTTACGCATTTTCATTTCCACTTTGTTTCAATTTGCTCCATTTACTGAACATTAATATTTTCTTTATATTATAGTTCATATTTCATTATTTCTTGTGTGACTTCTTTTGATAAAAATAAATAAATAAAAAGTTTCCATGGTAATTTTTAATAACACATTTTGATAAGTGAACTATATGTATATTTTCCAATGAAATCAATATAACATTTTATTTATTATTACTTATGCACATTTACGACATATCCACGAACTAATGGCTAATAGTACTATTAAAATAGAATTCATGTATATATAGTATATCATTGTAGAGTATGCTAACACTCCTCAGTGTGCCAAGGTTGAGAAAGGAGACCAACAAAGGTAACCTAAAACCAAATTTGGATCTGGTAGCTAGCCCTACCAAATTAGAGATGGCTCTCTCAAGAATCTCACAGCTAATGAAATGACTGCAGAGGAAATCAGAGATTAGGCTAGATACTAATATCACTAGAGTTTGATTTTATGGTTTGTTGGATGAAGCTCATAGATCTAGGAACTAGGCTACGGCTTCAAATGATTGATTGTAGAGATATAATCGGGTAAGGTAGGTATGATTAGTGATAGAAGTAGGTTTTCATTGTGGTGTATGGATGAAAAGATAGAGTATCAGAATGATCATGTAACCATGGATTTACTCATCAGAAGAAATAGAACACTAGCATGAAACTCTCATCAAAATGGAGCATATAACTTATGAATTTTGCTTAAACACCTATGAGATGATCACAAAAAAACATAGATATGGTAGTAAGGAGAAATATATATTCAATTTTATGATAAAATAAAGAAAAGAAACACTATTACAAAGCATACCATAAGAATCCCAATATAATACTTACAATTGCTTGTTGTATTACCGCAAAAAAGTCTACACTAGCTCCAATATATGATTATCAAATGTCCAAACCATGATTTGACTTAGATCATGCTACATATATATGAAAATATACATTCCCCTTCTCGGGGGTTGAATCCATCATCATAGGAATTGTTTACATCAAAATATCTAACCATACCTAAAACTAGGAAGGTTAGAAACCAACTCCCTGTTTAGACTTAACTGGCTTAGTTGACTTTCAAAGTGTTAATTACAATGGATTTGACATGAAATGACTCTTACCATCACTATTACAGTTAATTATATCATTTAAACTCATTATGAAACAAATTACTTTGACAAAAGTTGACTTTTACCAAGCAAAACATGAAAATTGGCTTTCTTCCATAGAAGCGCAGCGTGCATTATAGAAGCGCAACGAAACAATAGGGGTAAAAGATGAATTGATATATTCTAAACCATAAGGATTTTTACAAAACTAGGTGAGGTTTTTGTAGATAAGTTTTTTGTGAAGAAAAACCTCTCTCAGATTTGTGAAATTCATTCCCATGTTCTTAGAATCTATGCCACAAAATAATGGCTAAAACAAGCAATTAAATTGGAGAATTTGATTTTCTAAAATAGGCCTCCAAGAAAGTTTGCATATCCCACAATCCATGAAACCTGTGTAGAAACTTGAGGTTATTTTGACCGGGTATTCCCTTCATAAAAACCTCCTTTTTCATTTCAGAATTCATCTTCATTTGGTCAGAAACCGCTTTTGAAAATGATGACCAAAAATTGAGTCAAAAGCGCGACGACTCTCTTGTAGCAAGTTGTATTTTGGGCATATCTCCCAAATAATCAAGTATATTCAAAAAATGGGAGATTTTATTTATTTTAGGTATCATTTGAACAAAACTATCCTCACAATTTCAAAAATACTTCCCATTTGTTTAGAATCCAATCTTGAAGTTGGTGTAATAAGCAGTTGTTGTGTTTCTATAGGATACTCTTGACTGTGTGCACAAAAATTCAAAATTTCAAAATTTTCAAAACGTTTTCTTTCCTCCTTTTTTGTTTACATTTCCTACAAACTGCTCAACACCAATGGGAGATTTTTCCTTATAATCTACCATGCTTTCTAATTGGGGGTATTCTTGTTGTTTACCTTGTTTCATTAGGGTTAACTTTAAGAGAATGTTCTCTTATTGTAGGAAAGCTACCATGAAGTTTGCTTTTTCTAGATGATCCTTCAACTCTTTAATCTATGCATATTTGTCTTACATCATTTCATAAGTTTTATTTTGATAAGAAACCCTAGTTTCATAAGAGGGAAGGGTAGGGTGGGATTGGGAAAACAAAGGAAAAAAGGGTAGCTAGTTTAGGAAAGGGAATAGAGGGGATAGGGATTATAGAAAATTCTAGGGAAATTCCAGGGGATAGGGGTAGATGTTAGGGATACTTGGGAGTTGTAATTTTTTGAAATGTGTGAGGAAAAGAGGGGGAAAATCCAAAAACACAATCCACATTTAGAAATGAAGCAAAAGTGTACCATGGTCTAGGGTTTTGGCGAAAAATGATGGAAATGAAGGAGATGAGTGTGGGAAATTATTGAGGGAGGTGTATGAAGTGTGTAGATGGGTTTTAGGGAAGGAAAAGTAGGGTATTTTTTTCTAAACTAAAGAAAACCAAAAGTGCAGGGAAAAACTCTAAGAGAGAGATTTCACCATTTTCTAAAGGAAAATCAATCCATGAAGAATGATGAAAGGTTATACTTACTTGCTGAGAGTCTCTTGAAGCTATATTTTTCTTATTGAACCCTTTTTTGGCTTACTCTAACATCCAAAATAAAAAACACAATGTGTTGGTCATAATCGCATCTTGGTAGGGTAGAAGCGCAATGTGTTTGTTGACAAGGGCTTGGTAATGGAAAAATCATAGTTTTGAAGGCTGAGGTGAAACTCAATGGTGGAGGAGATCTCTAGGAAGATGAAATGAAGTTTTTGAATGCTTAATGGTCTCTTTATATCTTGAAAGTCATTTTTTCCTTTCAGTGATGGAATGGCATCACATATCCTTTTGGGAAATGATGTGATGTGGTAGTGTACTATAGCTTCATAACATTATTTAGCAAGGTTACATCTCCATGAGGGATACATGTACCTTTGAAGTATTTTTGAACACTTTTACCTAATTACTAACTCCCATGATGGTGATTATGGTGATGACATGACTCCCTACATGACTTATAATGACCTCGCCTAATGATGACAGCAAATGCATAGGTAAAAATCATGATTTGGAACTTTGAACATCTACATTATGTATGATTATGATTTGATGACCAAAAAATGACGAAGGCACTCTTTTTATGCCCTATCACAGGGAATCATGACATGACCATGATGGAATTTTATGACCTTGAAAATGGAGGGAGAAGTTTTAATACCTAGACACTCACCAATGATCAAATTGTATTTGAAACTATAATAATTTGACCTAGGACCCTATCACCTGATATTGAAAGAGTACATTTGAATAGTGGTGACTCAAACACACTAAAAATGGCTCCATATAGGGATGGCATCTCCTTTAGAAGGTGTCAATAACACCGTAGATCAAGTAGCCTTGTTCATTGGGAAATGGATTCACTGCAGCGATAATCCTCTAACTTATTTCACATGAAACTCAAAACTGAACTGTACACCATCAACTGCCAACTCTATTAGAAGCTGGCACTGAAAAATATGCTCATAATTTTGAGCTTTTTCATCACACCTTACCTACTCTAACTAATCCATAACCTTCTCACTCAAGTGATATGAAATTTCCGATGAAGCCAAAAAAGGAGATGGCCATTCACTAAAATTCTACTCATATCCTGTGTAAGAAGATATAATGATGTACTTGTAGGCAAATTACAATGAAAACTGAAATGATGACTTATGCTGACAAACAAAACAACATTCACCTTCTCTAATTATTGCAAAATACTACCCAATGGGTATTCAAAATCATGGAGCATTACCTCTTGTAGATAAAAAAAAAAAAAAATGAAAAAATAAGAATTATTCCCAATTGTTGGTTGTTGTTGTACTATGCCATAGTAAATGACAACAATTTGTTTATCATCCTCGTTATTAACAGCAAGGAGAGACTTTGTATATTCTTGAAAATTTTCACAAAAGAAATGAAAAAATATACACCAGCAACAGTTAAAGATAACCCTTCATGTGATTTTATTTGAAGTGTGTCATATACCGGGTTGTTGCTTTCTTGCATCTTTATAGAATGTGTCATTTGAGTTTCTAAAGTTTCTACATTTGCTGCTTTAGAAAACTTATTAAGCATAATTTTTTCTTGAATCAAAGAATTAGGAAATGAACAATCTGAAGAGAGATATGGATGACTATCCTCATACCTTTAATCATCAAAATACAAACAAGTCTATTGCAAAGATTCATCAAACTCGTACGATGGAACATGACTATCATACATAAGCACTAAATCTTCATTAAAACATGGCTAAACGTTCCCTTGTTCTTCTGAAATGTCTACGTGCTACTGAATGTCATCAATAAGTTCAAGAAAAAGTAGTTCATTGAAATGAGCATTCATTTCATTTTAAACCAAGAGAGAAACTATTGTATGTTGTAAGTTTTCTTGAACGTGATGGAAACTAGTTTCTACATATTCTTTTTTAAAAGGGTTCTCATGGAATGCCTCTACAATCTTATCATCCATAAACTGGTCATCTTCATAATACTTTCCAAATGATCAATAAACTTTTCAAAATACGTGCAAAATTCTTTGACTAACAACACAGAAAGATGGGATTCTTTATACATCTCATAAAAATGCAACATGAAAATTAGCAAGAGAATATAAGCAACCATTTGGTAGACCTTCATACCAAGGCCATGTTTTTCCCTCTAAAGTGGCCATAAACATCTTCATTAAACAGTCCTCATGATATTCAACCTTAAGTCTGCATACATGCATGTGAAATTTGACCAAGTGAAGAGAAACATCATCTCCTACCTAATCTCTAAAGTTGGTAGATGAGTTTTCCAATCTACCTGAGGCATATGACTTGAAAAGCCTAGAATATGATCTCGATGCATAGGAGCATACCTTAGATATAGAACTCATCTCAATTTTTGGATCCTGTAGCCAGTGGAGTCTTTGGATCAAGTTGGAGTCACAAGGTGAATGGTTTAGCCTTCATATGTGTATGGCCACTCTCCACCATCAGCAAATCATATCTAAACTTTGATGATATTTCACAGGGAATAAGAAGTTGTTCATTCCCCAGTATGGTAACCAAAAATGTTAGCATTCCTTAGTGTCCCAAGGCTAAGAAAGGAGACCGGCGGAGGTAACCTCAAACCAACTTTGGATCTGGCAGATAGCCCTACCAAATTAGATAGGGCTCTCTTAAGAAACTCACAACCAATGAAATGACTAGAGAGGAAATCATGTCTTGGGCTAGATACTAAGCTCACTGTGGTTTGATTTTAGGGTTTGTTGGATGAATATCATAGATCTAGGAAATAGGATAAGGTTTTAATGATCAATTGTAGAGATACAATGGGGCAAGGTCGGTATGATCAGTGACAGAAGTAGGTTTTCATTGTGTTATAGGGATGAATATATAGAGGATCAGAATGAGCATGTAACCATGAATTCATTCATCAAAAGAAATAAAACACTAGCATGAAAATATCATCAAAATAGAGCATATAACTTATGAATTCTACTTAAAAACCTATGAGATGATTAAAAAAATCATAGATATGGTAGTAAGGAGTAATATATATTCAATTTGATGATAAAACAAAGAAAAAAACATTGTGACAACGCATACCACAAGAATCCCAAGATAATAGCTGCAATTGTGTGTTCTATTAACACCAAAAAGTGTACATTAGCTCCAAGCTATGATTATCAAACATCAAAACTTTGATTTTACTTATATAAGGCTTCATATAGATGAAAGAATACATTCTCCCTATCAGGGGTCAATCCATCCATAGAAAATTTTAGGGGCGAATGTTCGCCCTTTGGCGAAATTAAGGGGTTTTAAATTTTTAGTGGGCGAATATTTTGTATCATAGTACATTTTTACAAATCACCTCAAATAGCCCACCTTTTATTAAGGTAGAGGGTAAAAAAAGTAAATTTAGCCCTTGAAATTAGGAGTTAGAACCTTCCATTCGCCCATTTTCAAGACTAGGTTTTATTTAAGTGAATCCATTCGCCCATTTTCAAGAATAGGTTTTATTTAAGTGAATCCTATGGGCCAAATACCATATTTATAAAAGCGGTATGGTGAATTAATAAAAATATAAATAAATGAAAAGTATGGTAAATAAATAAAACATTTTTTATATTTACTCCATAAGTTACCTTATATACATGCAACGGTGTAAACAAATAAAAATATAATTAAAGTGGAGATATGGTAAATAAATAAAACGTCCTTTTATACTTACTCAAAAGGTTTGGTAAATCAATAAAAATATAAATAAACTAGACGTATGGTAAATAAATAAAACCTCTTTTTATATTTAGTCCATAACCCTCGTTGTATTTATGTAGGCTCAGAAAAAGGTTTTATTTAAGTTAATCCTATGGGCCAAATACCATATTTGTAAAAGAGGTATGGTAAATTAATAAAAATACAAATAAATGAGAGGTATAGTAAACAAATAAAACATTTTTTTATATTTACTCCATAAGTCACCTTATATATACGAACACTCAAAAATGCGTTATATTTAGGTAAAACCTATGGGCAAAATAATATGGGACAAATACCATGGACTAGATTGTTATTAATACCATGCAAAAAAACATTATTAAACCTAATATTAGTATTAATAAAAATAAAAATGGCACATGGTATTCACCAAAATGGCACATGGTATTCACCCATGGTATTCACCTAGAATGTAGCCTATCTAAATGGGGGAATTAAACTAGCATAGATCCATCTTTACTCTGGATCTACTAACCTGCAAGAGGTATCAAATATTGTGATATGCAAACTAGCATAGAGTGAAAAAATATTTGATCCCTCTCAGGGCTGGATCAAGAGTAAAAATGGATGTTCTAATTTAATGTACGTTAAACATTTTAGCTTGGTTAAAATAAAAATCAAC
>APFE031708264.1:18663-28960 GCA_000404065.3 Pinus taeda | reverse complement strand
AGGCGACTAGAGTCATCTTTTGTCCTTTTCTCGACTCTTAAAACATGAAAAGGTCAAGTCGTGTCCTAATGTCTTAAAAATTTATTCGACCACGATTACATTTACCTTGTTAGATCTTGTGTGCGTTAGTTTTGAGTAGGGCTTTTATCGTTAGCTTGTCTGGGATTTTTTGTTTGATTCGATCATCCTGGCTGATCCATCGATCCCGTCTCCCGTCCTAAGTGACCAAGGGTCTCCTTCTTCTGCTGCTCTTGAGACACCGGTTTGTGGTGACACTTTCCATGTTATTCCAAGTGTCCAACCGTTGAACTCTCGTGCTCCAGAGGACGAGCTTTACGACTTGTTTTGGAACCCTGTTTGGGAGCCTTCTGAAGAGGATTTTCCCTCTACTCCTGTTGGTGTTTCGTCCCCGATGGCTTCTTCCGACATGGAAGACACATCTCCTATATTGAGTGGAACACCCATTATGTCGAGTATTGAGACTCCCATCCCGGCCACATCCCCGGTTATCTCTACGCCCTACACTGTTACACCTCTCGGTATCACAGTGCCGGTGCGCTATAGGTCTCTAAGGGATGCTATGGGCTCTGCGAGTTCCTCTTCTATGTGGGATAATAACATTGTTCCCACTACAGGACCTTTTGTTTCCCAGGTTCACCATACCGTTGTCACGTCAGTTCCGACCAATCCGACCGTTTGTGTCACATCACCGACTCCAGTTGCTAGTGTCGTTACGACATCTTCCGTTGTAAATACTATTTCCGGCCCATCCCGAGGCCCAGTACGTAGTGGTCAATCGACACATGCTACCAGAGTTGTTCATCCTACAACCGGTGCCCTGCCTTCTTCTGATGCCATTTCAGCAGGGGGGCATATTCTCAGTACTTGCATGCTGTCCAAAATACAGGTGAGCAAGGCCCTTATTATGATCATGTCAATCATTATTTGTATACCTCCTTGCCATCCCAACCCGCTGTAGAAGGTACCATTCCGTTGAATGTGGCTTGGGGTACCACTGGCTACGGTGGTGGCCAATTCTGTCCGGGTCAAGGGCAGCCATCTCAGGGACCATCATACCAAGGTTAGCCATCCTACATGTAGCCTAATTATGGGCAACAATATTATGGCCAAACCTATCCAGGGCAACCTGGAGGCTCACAAGGGAAACCCTATCAGGGACAACCTTCGGCCTCTGTTGGCCTGTCTTATACATATCTTGGGAAACCTTCTGGAAACCTGGGACAACCTTACGCGCAGTAAGGACAACCCGGAAACCAGCAAGGTTACCCTTCTGGGCAAGGTGGCCAGCCTTACATGTAGCAAGGCCAGCCCACTGCTCAGCCTAGTCTGCCATCTGGTCTATAAGGACAAACTTCGGTTGCGCAAGGACAACCAAACCCCCAGCAAGTTCAACATTTTGGGCAAGTAGGTCTACCTCAGATCCAACCAGGACAACCTTCCGACCAGATGGCCCAACCTCAGTCTTCGCAAGTATATCTCTCTGGGGCGGCTCAACCGGGCATGCAGATGGTTCCTGCTTCTCAAGCTCAACCCGGTTACCAACCCCAGAATCAAACTGGTCTCCAGCCACAAGGTGGGTACCAATCCCAACCTTCTTATCAGATGTCGCCTGGTTCCTAGGCTCAATATGGAGCCCAGCAACCATATGGATACCAGCAACCCCAAGGGCCAAATCAATTTGCCCCGTATCAAATTTACCAACAGTCGCAGTTCACCCCTTATCAAAATTATCAGCAACCCAATGTTGCTCCTGCACGACAGTATGGTAACCAATGGGGCGCTGGGGGGCAGAACCAGAATCAACCATCCGGTTACGGATATAACCCTTATGGACAAAGTTCTTATGGACAAGGTCCTTTTTGACCTGGTCCGTCCGGACAAGGTCAATGGGGGAAACCAACAACTGGATGGAACTCTGGCCCTACCTCATATCCGCAGATGTCCTTTAACCCGCAGCTACCATTTCTAGCGACGTTGGAACTGCCCGATGTGTCGAAGTTAACAAATGATCCTATTTTGCATAATCCATAATGGCCACCAGTTCCAACTAAGATACCCGGCGACTGTCCCAAATTCGATGGCAAAGCTGGAGAGGATCCTCAAGCCCATGTAATGACTTATCACCTATGGTGTTCGTCTAATTCATGGCTTGATGATTCGGTTCAACTTCGCCTGTTCCAAAGGACTCTCACCGGCTCTGCTGCTAAATGGTACATTGAATTGACCCGTGGGTATTTTCAAGATTTCAATTCATTGGCTATGGCATTCCTCACTCATTTTCAATTACCCATTCGGTACGAGATAGGGACCCATCTCCTTATGTCTCTAAAGCAGGATACGGCTACACACATCTCTGATCATATACGTGAATGGAGAAGGCATCACCGGTTGATCAAGTTTTGGATTCCTGATCAACTCCTCACCGATTGGATCACAACTTCCTTTGTCCCTAAGATTGCTCGGGACATTGCTATGGGAGCCTGTGTGACTGAAGAGCAAGCGATCGCGGTGCTCAGTACCTTGACTTAGTTTACTCTCAGTCAGGTACTTTGTATGAGTATTTGCCTGATGCCTCGAGACCCGGTACATCCAAGGCTCCACCAAAGCCATCTGTTGATGGAGTTATTGGCTCTGTGAATCCGTCATCCAAAAAATCATCCTCGAACCTTGGAAAGCAAAAGTCAAATGCTTCTAACGAAAACACTTCTTAGGGTGGTTTAAATTCTGGAAGTACTTCCGAGGTTAATGTCGTCCAGTCCACCACGGCGAATAAGGCCTCGAAAGGAAATAAAAAGGGGAAAGCGAAGAATAAGTCTGAACAACCTAAACAGGATTCCTCCAAACCTCCATCCGAGGAAGGAGCTAAGCGCAAACCCAAATATCCTTGTCTCATCTGTGATGAGGATCACTATACTAAAGACTACCCAAGGCGGTCCGAGGTTAGTCGTTTGTTGAAAGGAGCTCCTGGGATTCCTGCAGTTCTTAAAGAACCTTTCCCCTCTCAACAGACTCAAATGGTGGCTGATCCATCTTTGTCTTCTTCTCCCTTTGGTTCCCAAGACTTCATGGCTGGATCCATTCCCGTTCATGTAACGACTCGAACAAAGGAGTATCTGTCGTCCGCCGGTAAGGAGCCCAAGGTTCCCTCAAGCGCTCCTTCGTCCAGCTCTGGTCCGCTCCATATTGAGAGACCAAATACTGAGACAACCATCTGACCCCCTCCCAAAGGAGTACTCAGGAGATCATCTTACAACCCAAATGCTCATGCTGCTCAGCACTACAGCATAGTTGAGGACTTAGCGCAGGCTCCGTCGGCTTTGTCCGCCTTAGAAGTTCCCCAGAGCTGCCCCCCTCAGAGGAAGTCCCTGCTATCGACCATCGGTGGCATCAACCCGGTAGATTTGGATCTGATTACCTTTGATCTCGAGAGCCATGTCCCAAGGCTGCCTCATCAGATCGCTTTTCTTATACAAGTCATCATCAATTAAAAAATGATCCATCATACAGTTATTGATGAGGGCGCGTCCACTTGCATCATATCTGTAACTTGTTGGAAAGCGATCGGGTCTCTGACTCTGAGCCAGTCTCCTATGAAACTGGAGGCCTTCGATGGGAGAGAATCTCGTCCCTATGGTATTCTTCAATGATTTCCGATCACTTTAGAAGGGAAAACCGTTGAAGTAGAAGTTGAGGTCGTTGACGCAAATCTTACTTACAACCTCCTTCTGGGCCGGAGTTGGACGTATGCCATGCGTGTGCCGTGGCTTCATCCCTCTTCCGTGTCATCTGTTTCCCTCACCAAGGGAAAATTGTCACGGTAGACCAGCTCTCCTTCTTCGCTTCTTCTTCTGAAGGAAATGTGCCTTTCGTGGAGCATACCTCCATCCCTTTTAAGAGCGTGGGAGCCGAGCTCTTCAAAGATCCCGCCCTTATGGGTGTTTTCTCACTCCCACCTCCCAACCTTGCCTCTATCAGTATGATTTTGATTCATTCTGATCCCTGGGTCCTTCCCCCCATCGACCAAATCAAATCATGGGGCGAGGAGATGCCGTTGAGTCCCGTCGAGCTCAACTACATCGAAATCGCTACTGTATCGACTCCTCCTGCTGAACTCGCTTCTTTAAGCAAAGCTCTTGACTCATACGACTATTTCCCCTGGCTTGGAGAATGTGCCTCCTCGGATCTGTTAAAGGAAATATTTCCTTCCGACAAAGTCATCATAGAGACCATGTCTCTCGAGGAACCTCCCTGGTTCAATCTTCACCACTGTTCCTCGTTTCTCCCTACCCTTCGGGAAACGTCGGCTTGTCTCGAGCGGTTTGCTCCGTGTCTCCTTTCACAACCTCTTCAGACGCCTATTTAGATCTATCAAGTATCGTCTGAAGGGAATATGGGGAACATTACGCAGACCCAACCTATCGACATCTCTGTCAAACCAAGGATTGTCAAGAACATCTATATAGGAGTCACTTGCACTCTTGAGGAGATTCAAATCTATATAGCGCTTTTTCGTGAGTTCCATGACGTCTTTGCATGGTCTTATGAAGAGATGCCTGGCATTGATCCAAACATTGTATTGCATGAGATACCTACGTATCTAGGAGCCAAACCTGTTCGTCAGCGTTTACGCCCTGTGCACCCCGGCAAGGCCGCAGCTATCAAAGCGGAAGTTGAAAAACTTCTTAACGCTGGTTTCACTTACCCTATCCCACTCACAGATTGGGTCTCTAACATTGTCCCTATGGATAAAAAGTAGGGTATTATTCGTGTCTGTGTCGATTATCGCCATATTAACCGAGCCTGCCCGAAAGATAACTACCCCACACCTTTCATTGACCAACTCATTTATGAGTGTGCTGGGAGTGAGATATATTCATTTATGGATGGCTTTTCTGGCTATAACCAGATTAATATCGCGCCCGCTGATCAACACAAGACGGCCTTTATCTGTCCGTGGGGTACTTTCGCTTACAAAAAGCTCCCTTTCGGTCTCAAGAATGTCGGTGCCACTTTTCAATGTGCGATGTCTTACGCCTTTCACGATATCCGACACATCGTACAGCCTTATCTGGATGACCTTCCCTCTCATTCGGCTAAGCGCCCAGACCACCCATCACATCTCCGCTGTCGACACTACAATATCCGACTTAATCCGCATAAATGTGTCTTCTGTGTAGAATCTGGCCGACTTCTCGGGTTTATCATCTCCCGAGAGGGCATTCGCTTGGATCCCCTTAAAGTCGAAGCAATTTTGAATCTTCCTCCCTGTTACACAGTAATTTGTCACCGTTTGTCACCGTCCCTGTTACCCCTCTCCCGCATCTTGGAGGACCCATTCCGGGACTTGTGAGAAGTGACAAGACTTGAAACCACTTGTCTTATCCACCTCTAAACATGAGCTTCATATGCCCTTAAGACATCTCCTGATCATTGCCCCTAAAAAAAGCCCTTTTTGCATTAGCGCTGGTGCCCTGTGTTATGCCCGCGCCAATGGGGAAAATCCTAATGAAAGGGGGCGCCATTAGTGCTCTGTCCCAGAGTCGCAATCGCACCAACCATTTTGGGAAAAGTTTTCAACCACTCAAACCTCCGAAGGTTCTATCCACCTCATTCACCAAACTGATTCCAAGTTGAGTGAGGATGGTTTGGCTTCGAATCTCCTTGGATGGAAAGTTGTTTGCCACCATTCCATGGAAGTTTCCAAGTGATGAAGCCAAATCCATGATTGTGGGGGATTGACCTTATCTCTTCCTTTTCCTCTATAAAAGCTTGTTCCCATGGCTTGAGCAAGCTAGTTCTAGTTCTAAAAGTTCTGACTCTTGTGGCAATACTTGTGCTGAAAGGAAGATATCAAAAGGTTGGAGTTGTAAGAAGCCTTCTTTGTATTCATAAGGCTTTCCCTAAGTAAGGAGACTTTGTCACTAAAGAGAGAGAGAGCTTTTCCCTCACCCCTTCAAGGTTTTGCAAGACTTGTGTAGCTGAGCACCCAGCCAAAGGAGGACTCGACGTCAGGATGCTGGTTGTATTCTCCTTTGTTGAATTATTAATAATAGATGACTATCATTATCGTTCCATTCTCGTTGTACTTGTAATGGTTGATGTTGAATTATATCCTTCCCGACTAATGTATAATTGCATATATTAGATTTCACGCTTGTGTTTGTGTTGTTCTCTTTGTGTGCAAGCGTCCATTCATGTGGATAGTGGAGGATCATGACCGGCCAAGGCAAAGGAACGCGAGTGACATCTCTTCTACAAACTAAAGCGTTGGATCCAAAGTAGGTCTTCATCACCTACTCTTTATTTGCAATTAGGAACTTGCATGATAGCATTGTTTGATTGTTGCTAGACCCGTTCTGGGCTAGTAGGGATCGCCTCTATCCGTAGAGGGGATTTACCTCTCCAACAATTTGGCAACTCCGCTAGGGAGTTTAGCTTGTTGTTTTGTTTTGTAAACTTAGACGGAGTCTGAAACACGGCCAGATAGCCTTCGAAACACTATTGCTTTGCAGTAGTGAAGTAGATCAAAGCCGCTTCAGTCGATCTCCGGTTTGGTTTACAAACTAAACAACTTGGAGTTTGTCTTGCCTCTTTGGTTTTCTTTTGTTTGCTTGCTTAGATAAGCCTTTAGAATTGAATTTCTTGCTGCCCCTGTGCTCTTTGACTTGCTTTAAGCTTGTGACCCAAGCCCTGGACTGCGTATTTTTCTTTTGAAATTAGCAAACTTTGTTAGCGCGCTTTTTTCCTTCATAGTCGCGCTATTGGCCCTTGTTACTAACTGACAACCCGCGCCAATCCCTGTTTAGCACGAGTTGCAGCCTGACAGTCGCGCCAGGCCGTGTAGTTTTTGGTCCACTTGTTTTGCTTGTTGTCTGAGCTTGAATTTGTACTTTGCCACCTCTTTTTCAGTTGCTGGAGTGTGTTTAAGCCCTGTTTGACTTGTTTGCAACCTTTTTCCTCCGGGTGTTCGCCTCTTTCCATCGATTTCACACCTCAGCCCTAGGGCATCTAGTGGCCATGTGTGTCGAGCCTCCCGTGGGAGTTTTGGGTTCTTTGATTATCCGGTTAACCTTGTGATTGCTTTTCACATTTTCTTCAGTGATTGTTGAAGTATTTTTGAGTGATTTCCAAACAAATTGCTCTTGTTTGCTTGGATTTCATTCTAGCTTTGTTTGAGCTTAGATCACATAGCTCGTGCGAAGCTTTCTTTTCCTTTTGATTTGGAGAACTATTTTAGTGTCTTGGGATTTCATTGTGCCTTCATTGAGTGAATTTGCTTCTTTGCTCAGTGTTTTTATCTTTCAAAATTCATTCTAGTGCATTGTGCTTGTAGAAAGGAATCAAATAATATCTTTTGCATTTAATAGTGAATGGAATAGAAATTTTCGTTATTTGCATTATTGAAAGAAAAATTTGTGTTTATTTGCCATTAGCTGCATTAGGTTGTTTGGTTGATTGAGTTTGTTTTGTTTGATTGAAACTCTTAACCTTCTCGTAGTTAGTATTCATCGAACGAAATGGCTTTCTTTCGCAGTAGCTTGCATCTAGGAAATTGTGGAAGATCACATACGGTAGGGCCTTAAACTGAGACTTAACTAAAAGATCAACCATAAAATAAACCGAATTAACTTAAAAACGCATTGGAACATAACGCAAATATTCTAGAGGTCTAGGCTAGAGACGTGCTCCGGCGTCGTTAAATCTAGTCACCTTTGTTCTCACATTAAGGTTGGGTGATTCCTCCTGGTGTGGTTCGATTGTGGTCTAGTACGGACTTGGGCTCCCACGTACCGTCGCGTATATATGGGGAGACTCCACTAGGTTTACATCCTTGATCCATAGGAAGTCGTGTCTGCTGCCTTACAAGCCGTAACACACCGAACACAACATTCGGGAAGATTGACTGCAGTACGGAAAGTCCTTGGTTTTCATACGATTGCCAAGGTGTATAAGAATTTTTACGGATTTTCTGGTAAACCCCTTTCCTAGTTTCTCCAAAGTAGTCACTTTTGATCCTTTTCGAACTTCTTAAAAGAAAAGGCTCACTTGAGCAGTTTGTCACTTCGAGCTCGCAAAACATTCGAAGGCGACTAGAGTCACCATTTTGTCCTTTTCTCGACTCTTAAAACATGAAAAGGTCAAGTTCAGTTCCTTTGTCTTAAAATTTATTCGGCCACGTTCACATTTACCTGGTTAGGTCTTGTTCGCGTTAGCTTGAGTAGGTTTCTTTTTCGTTCTTGATGGAAACTTTTTAGGGGTTCACCAACCCAAGTTTCCCCCCTGACGGGAATCCTGGTCATTTCCCTCCTCTCGGGAATGTTGGTGCTCCTTACATGGCAACGTTGTCCCTTCCAGGATTAACCGTTGGGTTTCCTGTTTGGTTGTTCTCAACCTCTCTGGTCCCTGCCATCTCACCTACTGATCAATCAGTCCCTTCACCTGAACAACCTCATGTTGATTCTAAGGTGGACCTCTCCCCTTCTACGCCCACTTCTACGTCCTCATCTTCTACTTCGATTGGTGAAAGTCTCGATTCAAGTAACCAGGTGGCTAAGAAGAAGAAGAAGAAGGCTCTCAAAGGAGAGGCCAAAAGCGCAGCTTCCCCTTTGAGTACACCTGAAGTTGGGCCACCTTCTGCTCCTCCGCGGAAGGTCAAGTTTCCTTGTAGATTGTGCAAGGATGACCACCTTCTTCGCGATTGTCTTGGCATTCTTAGGGTCTTAGAAGTATGGTCTCGTGATCTGGCCCGCCCCTCACCGCCCTCTGGATCTCACGGCGATGCTACCCTATTAGTTGGGAATAGTAAAGGAAAAGGGAAGATTCGAATCCCTTGCAGACTTTGTGAAGGCAACCTGTTGAGCCTCAAACCTACATTTCTTTATACATCCTCCCAGCCTCTTTTTCCTATTCATTTCCCTATTTTGCCACTCATTCCCTCCATCAATTTGCTCAAATCGTTGTATTTTAGGACTTTTTACATGGTTTTCTAATTATGTTAATGACTGTGTTTGGCTTAGAATTTTGGTCCAAGGTGCTACGTTTCCGCAGCTCATACAGGGTTTACACAGGGTTTTCCGCAGCTGATCCCGGTTTCCGCAGCCAACCCCGGATTCCGCAGCTGTTTTATTAAACGCTATGTTCCAGGTGTCCTCCGGGAAGAAGAGCCACATGGGCAAGTTCGTGGAATCAAGGACATGGTGTTGTGTCCCTCCAGATCATCCAAACCAGTCATCAAAGCCCGTGGTCAACGAGGAGGCAACTTTGGTCAAACAAAGGCCATTGGCGATGGCACGGCTCTGCGTGTTCAGTTTTAGAGCACGTGAAGAACAGGTGGCATCGTCCTCAGTTATGGAGGTAGTGGGAGACATAATCCAACAGCGGATTGAATGCCCACGATGATCGTTGCCTAGATCCGAGGACGTAGCAAGACTACGTGTTTTTATTCAGCTGTTCAAATTACTTAGATTTCGTTAAGTTAGTTCGCCTTTTGCAATTATAAATAAAGCGTGTTTGAACGCTGGACAAGTTAGTTGTTAGCTGCTGTTTTTATACTTTTGAACTCCCACTGTATTTTCCTATTTTATGCACAATACATGAGAAGACTGTTATTCCATTTACGCGTGTGATTGATCTTTGAAACGGCTGGAGTAGGCAGAGCGCCCCTGTTTACTAAAGGCCTGTACAGTGTTTTTAGTTTCTCGCATTTCGTTTTCTTATTTCATGTATATAATGCCTTTAATTGCTGTGTTTTAGATAGTTGTACATACATTTCAATTTCTGCTTGTTTACATTTCTTCTCTTTTTCATGACTGATCAGTGTGTTATGCAGGTTTCTTAGGCGTGCCCGGGACAATTTTATGCTTTTCTTTTGCACAACTAGTGACACTTGTGACCATCTTGTCTATGTTGTTGACCTTCTTTGTTTTGCAGTCCTTACTTCATCATTATCATTTAGTCAATTTGCATATTTGCTTTTTGTTTGTAGATATCAAGTTGTTTATCTATTGATGGTCTCTTCTTTATAACTTAATATCTTTATTGAGAACCAAAACATCACTTAATGCAGCTTGGTTTAGTTGTTCAGAAACTCACAATTGCTTGACTTGTTTTTAATTGTTTATCACATGACACATTCAGTTAAAAGGCAAGAGGTTAAGAAGAAGTTAAAGTATTTGTGACTAGTCTTTCTTTTAGATAGATACTTTAGTTTCACATTGCTTAGTTGTTATTTGACATAGATTTCGTTTTCATTTCCTTGCAGCAGCAGAGGCACTGG
>APFE031708256.1:0-16899 GCA_000404065.3 Pinus taeda | reverse complement strand
TCCTACTGTTAAAACCTATTTTTAGAGAAAAAATTGTTGTACGCGTGTCTCATGAAGGGTAGTCGCATACATACGCATGTTTCTGTGGGCATAGCCATGTATACATTGGTTTGAAGAAAAGCAATGGGCCAGACTCAAAAAGAAGGGTCTGATATGGTTCTGGGGGAGCATATGCTTCTAATAATTCATTGTTGGCTTTATCTTAGGAGAACTCAGTTCAGATCCGCCTCATTGTCTTATTTCAGGTGACTCTTTTTGTGATGGAAGTATACAGACCATTGATCTTGATGTTGCTGACAGATGCTTATGGTGTATGATAGTTGCCGATGACTATCATGGTCTTATTTAGGTCTTTGGTCTTTGTTAAAAATGTCATGTATATCATTTAAGGACTCATGAGTCATATGATGTAATTTGTCCCCACTCTATGCATGGGATGGATGATGTAATATTTCTTGTTTTTGTCATGTACAAACATTTGATGTATCCCCACTTGGTTGGGAGATTGATGTATGTATGAGTCATTAGTGATAGGAAGTTCATACTCACTTAGCTGAGTTATAGAGTCATGTTATTCCTTTGTAAAATAGTTTTGTAGACTCTGCATGTACTCAAGGGGGGCATGGATGGTTTAGTGCATCTCAGCATGAACAAAGGGGGAGCTCTATCAGAGAATTCAGCATGTACTAAGGGGGAGCATGGACAGCATAATGTATATCAAATGGGGAGAATATGTTGGCCCACCATTTTCCCTTGATGTCAAAGGGGGAGAGTGACTTGGTGTTGTTTTTTCCATCAAGTCCAAAGGGGGAGATTGTTGGCTTTATGATACAAGTGTTGCCCTTGATGGCAACTCACTCAGATGAAAGATCAAAGTTCTGCAGGTTAACAGCAAAGAAATGCATATCAGACTTTAGAAAATGAAGAAAAAGAGATATATGCAGGTTCACCTTGGCCAAGTCACGTATACACATGGGTTCACTGAACAAGAAGAGTGTATACGTACACACACACTTTCACAAAAGGAAAAGAAAGTATATCTTGGAAAACTGTATTTTTGGTCCTTGGAATTTGGTCCAAGTTATTTTGACCCATGGTATTGATCCAAGGTATTTGGTCCGTGGTATTGGTCCAAGGTATTGGCTTTAAGTGTTTCTGATCCATGGTATTGAGAAAGGCCTAAGACTATATAAGGAGGAGAAGATCATTAGGCCAAGTGTGTACAAGTAACGAATATCTGAAAAATTTTGAGATCTATCATGTAGGCTATGGGTTTTTGATCTATATTAAGGAAGCACCTATGTGGCTGATGAAGATTGATGGACTGGGCTCATAAGACTTAAATGTTTTAGCTTTATGGGGTTTGATCTTGAAACATTATAGATCTGAATTCTGACGCACGTTTCTATTATGTAAATGTGATGATCTAGGTCTAGATGAAGTCTGAAATAGTTGTGATACTTCAAATTAGTATTTTCAGATCTGTACATAGGTCGGCTTTGGCGAAACAGCGTATACACGCCAGTTCCACATGTAAAAGTAGCGTATATGGAATTGGCAGATTTGTATGCTGGTTCCCTTTGGTAAAAGGGCGTATACACACTGGTTCAGCTTATGGAAGTAGCGTATATATTATGAAGTGTGAATTTTAAAGTTTCAGTTGTTTTTTGTTGTTGTTGCATAGGTCTGGGTTATGCTCTGTGTTCTGATGACTATATCCTGGTAACAATATTCTGAATGATCGAATTGATTGATTGTAACTTTCTTCAATGATGGGTTGTCGATGACTGTTTGATTCAGTTGTGATTGGTTTAGAGATTGGTGATTGGGTTTTAGAGATTGATGGTTGAGTTTCAGAGATTTGTTGATACAGATGTATTTTATGCTTCAATGTTGTTGATGGGTCCATTGTGAAAATTGGATGAAACGTGGTCTTTAGATTGTGGTGTTGTGATCCAGGTGTATCTAGTATGAAAATTTATGAAACAAGTTTTCTGGAAAAAGAGAGAAGGTTGTGGCCTTCTGTAGGTTGGCGCCTACATACTAGTAAACAAATCGGCTATTACAAGAGCTAAGGGGTTGTATCTCCCATCCAGTAGAAGCTGGGGAATGAGAGAAGGTTGTATCCTTCTGTAGGTAGAAGCCTGCGTACTGGTATGAGTCTGCACTGGTACAATATTGTAAATAGTTTTTCTTATTATTAAAAGAAGAGAGAGATGATAGCAACAGGTGGTTTTTTCCCGCATTGGGTTTCCACCTTAAATCTTGGTGTTCATGTGTGTTCCTTATTTTCTCTATTTTCACTGCACATGGTTACTATTTATATGTTTAAAGAAACACTTATGCACTAAGTAAAGCTCAACATATGATGAATTAACTGAATCATAAATTTAATGGATATACACTGGTTTCCTTTAATTCAGTTGTGTGTACACGTGAGTTGCCTTCATTGAAGCAGTGTATAGGAATCAGAGTATGAAATGGAAAAGTTAATTATTTGATAATACTATTTCAGCCCCCATCTCAGTATTATTTCCAACAGTGTGGCCCATGGTAAACGTGATTTATTGATGATTTTCATAGTTTAAATGACCCTAAGGCCCTAGGTTGTGGTTTCTCAAACCAAAGGTTAAGCATGTAGGCATCTTAAGACTCATACAACATAGCAAAGAAAGCAAAAAATACATACATAGAATTTTAATTATTAAATGAGTGATAATCTTTTGATTATGTGGTGATCCATGATATTGTAACAAAGACTATTTACAAAGGTTTTTTGTGACAAATTTATTACTTAAGAGATTTTAGATGGATATACAATGAAAAATCAAGGGCTTTTTCTTATTGCCTATTGGAACATAATATATTTTTTATTGGGGTTGTAAGTGGGCTAATCTTGGTTAGGGGTTGATGGATGGAGCCCTAAAAAAGGAGTATCCTATCTTCCAAATTGAGAACACAACTATAAGTGGGTACCTAACATATGTGAACAAGAGAGATAATATGCAAGACAAAAAGGTATCCTAAAATTAGTTCAAAGTTGAGTCAATAGTATTTTATAACTCTAAATCTGAAAATTAAAGTAAATACATTCTATCCGATCTTCCTCATAAAAGTGAATCTTTCCTCCATTGAGAAAAGAACTATAAGTAGGTACACAACATAATATGTGAACAACATAAATATCTTGGAAGACAAGAAGTATCCTAAAATTACTTCAAACATGAGTTAATACCTACTCTTGCTCACGTGGCATAAAGATGCTAAGTCTTGGGTAAATCATTGTGAAATAAAAAAAGCCATCACTTTATGAAAGAAAAATATTGAAAAAAGTGTGTGTGTGTGTGTGTGTGTGTGTGTGTGTGCGTGTGCATGTGTAAAGGGAATAAGATATTATAAAGAGATTATTAATCATATTCCAAAAGATAAAGTATCTCTTTTCATTCACTATAGAGGCTCTAATAGAAGGAAAATATAACAACAAAATACTAGAATGAACAAGAAGGAAAACATAGCCAAAATTTTAGATTCTTTAGTTCAAGTAAGTATACAACATTTATATGTTGTGTATCAGTATAAGCAACAAAATATATATTTACTCATGGTCAATAAAAGCATTGAATTTAGGATAAAAGCATTATGTTTTGTATGCTTGGAATTAAAATTTCTATTTTATCTTAAAATCAAGATTTTTTTGTCTTTGATTTTTACTAATATCTTAATGGTATCTTAAGTTTAATGATGTTTACAAATATTTTAATGGTATCTTAAGTTTGCCAATGTTTGCTGATTTTTCCTTAATTTTAAACTTATTTATTTTACAAGATTAAATATGTATTATTTTTGATAAATTTATTTTAGAATAAGATTTTAAAAGTGTTTTTTATTAACTAAAAGAACAATTTTATAAATGTAAAAAAATTGTTGAAAACTCACACAGCCATAAGACACTAAAATAAAATACTCACACATAAAATAGATATATAATAAAATTAGTAGACACATAGAAAAACTAGACATGGCAGAAAAGGCAGAGAGCCATCATTTGGTCTCTCATGCTCATGTAATTATCTCTTATTCAAACAATTTAGAAATACATTTAAATACATGAGCAATTGATCTTAAGATAGTGTGCCTATCTTGGACCAACTTGGTTGAGACAATTTCTCAACTACACACTAACTTAAGACAACTAGTTGGAGAGAATCTCTCCTCCTAACTAAACCCCTCAATTTGAGAAACTAACTCTCATGATTTAATTTAATTAATTATTTTATTTGGATTTATAATTGTTTTTAATAGAGTGAGGCTAACATTCGCCTCCTCAATGATAAATCCAAAAAGAACAAGGAACCATCTTCCAATTTCTCTAGTTGCTTCTAAAAAATCATTTGCCTAAAAAAACCGCCAAAGCTGGATGCTGGAAAAAACTCAAATCTGAAGAGAACATGAATCAATTGTATGTCTGATTCATCTCTGAATGTTTCTTGACAACTCCATCATGTGCCAAGCTGCAAAAGGATCGAACTGGCCTTTGCTTGAAAAATAGCATTCGGTGTCCACTGACACAATTTGATGAACGCCCACTGGCGTATTTGCTAATGATGATCGCCCACTGGCGAAAGACGTTGAAAAACAAATCAATGTTTCTTTTGTTGTGATGAAAGCGGCTCATTTCTTCTTCACTGTTGGTCGACCACTGGCGAATTTGCTGATTAAGATTCCCACTGGCTACTTCACTGATGTTGTCGAGACTTTTGGTCTAAAAACCACTGTCAATTTCATTGAAATTACCCCCCTTTATCAGTTGAAAGGGGAGACAATCTTCTCCAAATTATATATGAATTCTGAACTCCCCCCTTTAGGTGTACGAGAGTTTCACTGGTGTACTCCCCCGTTTAACTACATGAGAATACCATCGTCATTTGACTGTCAGCTGCAATAGGTGTGAGTGAATCCGATTGTATAACTTGTACGATCATTTGGTTGTGGATGACCATTCCCACGGATCAATCCATGAATAATTTATCTTCAATCTGGCTGACTATTGTTGGTTCCAAAATTTCTCTAATGAATGATTTGACTTTCCGCAATAGCTACAAGGATGGAGATTAAAACATTGATCTTCCAAATGACATGTTCTTTAACAATGAGAACATTTCGGTTTGTCTGCAGCTTGAGTTGGTGTGAATTTCTATTTGTCTTCATTTTCAGTTTGTGTGCATTGATGTCTGTCTGCAACTTGCGAAAAACTTGCTGAGGTGATTTGTTCAAGTAATCTGGCACTGACAAACTGAATGGGCTTCGAATAATCAGGCATATGTAAGTTGTCGTCATTTCGACATATCCTAAGTCGCGTCGATTTCGATTACTTTGGATTTCTTCCCATGGCTTGATGATGGGTTTGGAAGAAAGTTGAACTAGAACAACTTCAACACTTGAAATTGGTTGAATGAATGAAGTGTATCTAGATTGGTCAAAGGCTTGGAAGCAACAAGCTTCTCTTGCAACTCATATCTTTGCAGTTGTGACTCTAGTTGAAGGAACTCAATCATGTCATGTGCATGTTGAATATGCACTTGAATGTCAACAAGAGTGGTTTTGCTGATGTGCAACATGTCACCTGCTGATGATAATATTAAATTGTGAAGAATTTGGGATAGCTGAATGTGTGTCGCCATGTTGTCTTCCTTACTTTGAAGTCAAGCTCACTTGGTGTAGAAGTCATGCTTGAAAATTTCGCACTTGAGTTGATGATTGAAATGACACACTCGCTTGTACTGTTGCTAATTGTTGATGCTTTAAACACTTGCTAGAGTTGTATAACTCTTGATTTCATGCTTGCTTTATGATTGGTTTGAATCAGTTTTAGGCTCGCCTGATGTTTGTGAGATTTGTACTTAATTGAACTCGCACTTTTGATTGATGAAAAGAAGGGTTTCGAATACTATCGAAAATGCACCTAAGAGAAACACTTACAAGGATTTGAATAACTCAGTTAAAAAACAAAGGATTCATTGGGTTTAATTGATTCCCTATCAATTCAAAGTGTGGGTGTCAGTTTCAACCAAGAATGCACCCTTACAATTTAACTCAACTTGACTTTGATTGCAATCCAACTTACAAATTATGATCTGCAGCTTCTAGATTTGTATTGAGATGATTAAAAAATGGTGCAAGTGAAATTGCCAAAAAAAATAGTTGTTGAATTGCTGCAAAAACCGTTGATGTAGATGACAGCTTGACTAACTTGATTGGATGTTGATGTAGAATCATCTTTGACAAATTTTTTATGTAGCATCCTTAACTTGATTTCTTTGATTACATGATGTGAAATCTGCTTGCATGGAAGAGTGTCTTATCAATTTGATGATGTAATGCTTTTGTGCTTATGAACTTAATTGATTATAAGAGTGTTGATGTCAGAAGCTTGATCGAGCATTCTTATACTTAAGAATTTCTTATGCCCATTTAGTTTGTGTAAACAGATGACAAAGAAAGCATTTAATGAACGTCACACAAACCATGAAAACACATTCATGACACAGAGTGTACCTATGATCCACTTATTCAATTTCGGGCAGATCTAGGACACGATCACCACAAAAAGATATGTGTTTATTAACCTTCAAGATACATCATCATGAAAATGTCTTCAGTGAGGCATCTCAAGCACAAACTGAGAACTCCTTGGCATCAAATTGTCTTCAAAAGACTGAATGTGCACTCAATTGCTTTCAAAATCTCTCTCAAAGTAAAATATTAATTTTGATTACAACAATAATTTTCTCCAAAAAAATCACTTATCACTCCAAATATAGAAAATATTTTCACCTTATTACTCCACAGTTTTTTTTTTAATCAACATTTCTTATCTAAAAAAAAACTTCTCTCTCCAATAAAATTTAGCAACTTCCAATTTGGATTGCGTTGCACAGAATGAAGCAAATACAAAAGATCTTCCTACTTACATGGTTGTTATAAAGTGCATTGAGGAACACAAACTTGAATCGCAGTTCTCACCAGATCCCCTTCAAAAGCGTGTAGCTTAGTTAGAGAAAGCTAAGGCTAATAGAAAAAGGTCTACAAGGGCTATTAAGTCTCAGCATAAGCGTCCTTGTGCTAATGGAGGAAATGCTGGTGTATATATATGTCTCCACTAAGTGCAGCTGAAAGAACTCCAGTTCTTTATGCTTCTTCCAATGGTGTAGACAGAAGCTATAGTAAAAGTTCTCATAAGCGTTGGAGAACATATGTTCGATATTTATCGAATTTTGGCAATGTTTATTTTTCGACTGATACTGGAAAAGTGAATGCCAATAAAAAAAATCACTACATATAACAACTTGCATATTTTAGGCAATCACTGGATTTATAATAAAAAGAAAGACCACTTTCCTGATTTTCAAGGCGGACATACTATCAGTGTTTGGAATCATTCACTAAAGCACTGGAGCCGATTCGAGAACAAGGCTAGGCAGTTTATTCCATAGGCGACTTAGATTCACTTTTGCTAAGCATTCTGAGTATATTAGTTTTCAAATGAGCTTATGAGATTTTCTAATCTTCCTCTCTCTCGTCTTTCTCAAGTGTTTGTGCCTCTTGGCTTGTGCTATTTCTGTGATGTTTTATAATGTTGGAAAGGCGCTAAGCATTCCCATTGCATTTTCTAATCATGTACCATTTTTCCAATCCCATTATAATGAAAATAATACTATTGCAAGAGCTACAAATTTTTTGTCTAGAAAGTGTCAAGAGCATACCCTGAGCTATTGTCAAAGTAAATTATTCTTCTGGTCTACAGTAGATTTGATCTTGGCTACTTGGTTTGGAAGGAAGAGCATAAACACAATAATGAAGATAACAAGCATGCTTTTGACTGGTCAAACGGTAATTGATGTTCCTACCTCGACGATGAAGAGACTCTTTAGAAGAGCTTCTTTTGAATGCCACGGTAGCTCTGAATATACTCAACTTCCTTCAGATAGAAGGCTAATAACAACTCCAGACAATTAAATTTCAGCATACAGTTTTTTATGTATTATGTTTGGTTTCTCCTCCAATGTAGTGAAGTTGGGCATCACATGATCTTGGCAGAATCTTACCCCCATAACTGCACAATAACTTCATTCTATTCTTGGACAATTCCTCCAATTTTGGCTAAGCCATCATTATATCATCACCCATATACTTAGATCCCATATTCTAAGTATAGTGGTACAACTGATACTGTGAAAGAAGATCCAGGTACCACTTCTGTAGAAGAGTCCCCAAAATTGGTGCATGCAACAAAGACAACGGAGGGCAGCATTGTAAATTTGATCAACCACTTATTTGGGTTGACTTGGGGATGACAAGTCTAGATATTGAAAGGGACAGGATACTGGAGATTGCTTGTATCATTACTGATGGAGAACTTGTCAAAATGGTTAAGGGACCAGACTTGATAATAAATCAACCCGAAGAGTGTTTGAAAAACATGGATCAATGGTGCCTGGAGCATCATTCTGCCAATGGACTCGTAGAAGAGGTCTGAAAAAGCAAAGTGACTGAGGAAATAGCTGAGAATTCTGGATTTAGGTGGAAATATGTGCTTCTAGATTCTCAGAGCACCAGTTGTGATTCGGGAAATTGAAGCTAAGGAAAACTCATATAATGATGATCAAAATACCCTTCGAGTAACAAATCCCATGAATCAGATTGTACGACTTTACACAATGCCAATTCATTCTTTAAAAACATCACATACACCCAGAATCACCATATGCTCTGATACCACATGTTGAAAACTCACACATCCATAACACACTAAAATAAAATACTCACACACATAAAATAAATATATAATAAAATTAGCAGACACATAGAAAAACTAGACATGGTGGAAAAGGAAGAGAGCCATCATGTGGTCTCTCACACTCATGTAATTCTCTCTTATTTAAATAATTTAGAAATACATTTAAATACATGAGCAAGTGGTCTTAAGATAGTGTGTCTATCTTGGACCAACTTGGTTGAGACAATTTCTCAACTACATACTAACTTAGGAGAACTAGTTGGAGAGAATCTCTCCTCCTAACTAAACTCCTTAATTTGAGAAACTAATTCTCTTGATTTAATTTAACTAATTATTTTATGTTCCACGTTGGAGGGCTCGAAACATCGATACAAACAAATCATGGATACGAAAACTCTAGAAGAAAACAACACACAAAGCATTGATCGCAGAAGCCTCAAAACAATAATTATTTTATTTGGATTTATAATTGTTTTTAAGAGAGTGAGGCTAACAAAAATAAGCTAATAACCCAAAATATAAGGTATTTATAACTATAGAACTCTATTTAGGAATAATAAATAGAGTATTCTAAATATCATCGTGTTTCTTGTATAATAATAAGTTGATCTACACTAACAACTAATAATTATTATATTCGTTATTACTTAATAACATAATTATTATTACTCTTACCAACTTAAAAAAAAAAAAAAATAATAATGCTTCTTGTTTTTTCCAAAGAAAAATCATAACTTTTCACTAAGATATAAAAAGATATATTGTACATAGTCATTGCATTCACTATCTATCGAGCATTTTTGTAACCTAAAACCTAAAATAAAAATTCATATGATCATTAGGGTTTTTATAATCCACCACAGGAGTCACTTTAGGATTTCTATCATACACAAAAGACCATTAAAATTGCTCCTATTATATGCATGTTTAATACAAAAACTTGACCATTTTAATTACATAATTTTAATTTAGTTATCCAACACTCTATTCAGTGAAAAGAAACTATGAATCTATGCAAAAATAATGGTAGTAACTATGTTTGTGTAGTTCTAGATAAAAAAATAGTTAGTGTTGGTATTTGTGTACTATCCCATATAGTAGGTAGATGACCTACCAACAACTCAGATCATACTTAGCACCATCCTTAAAGAGCTTATCTACCACTTAATTCTACTCCATGTAAATATGATGGCAAGAAACAAGGTCAAAATTTGATTTTAATCAAAGAATCTCTTCTAAAATGGGTAACAATATATGGCTATGGAATCTTTGGACAAAATTGAACTAATTTTCCACACTTAAAGACTCTCCAAAGGTTTGAATGGAAAAATACCCCATCTCTAGTGCCACGCGAAGAAGAAAATTTAAAGAAAGGAGTTGAGCATAATTGCTAGTTCCTATTTCTAGATTGATGCTAGATTTTAGAACTCGACGTTGAATTAAATGTAAAATAATTCCTCATTCTCACCTACCATATTCATTATAGTCCCATGAAGTAGGATTAGGGGATGTCATGGTTTATTTCCTCCTCCCCCACAACCCTACTTATAGTGGCTACTCTTTTGTGGTATATAAGGGAAAAAATAACTTCATTTTGCATGGAAGTCTTTCAGGTTTTGATGAGATCTCTTTCAATATTTCTTTTCTTCGGGCTAACCAAATACCCTAGGAATAAACCAAAGGTACAATCTTTTTCGATTTATAATGAGTCACTTCCTGCCACCTCCTCAAAGCTTCTTCAAGGGATTGGCCTCTGCAGTCCATATTACATCTAAATCGTTGCTTGATGAGCTCTAATGTCTTAACAACAACGTGGTAGTTTAGAAACAAGTGTGTAACTGATTCATCTACATTCTTGCACAAGCTACACTAGCCTCGTCCTTCCTTTTTTTTGTAAATTTCTGAGGCGAAGATTTTTCTTTTGTGAGAGCGCACGGCAAGAAAATTTTGGATTTGCCTAGGCAATGCAATTTCCATTGTTTGGATCACCACCACTTCTGATCTCCTTGGATGTGAGATTCAATTTGTAATAGATATATAAATTTTGGTCCATAAAGACCTTATTGTGCATGTACCCATGGAAAGTGGACTATATCATGTTATGGGAGGGCATCAAACCTTCTTGATTATTATCAAATAAGTATGAGACTCCTATGTTCAGATATGCATTTATTACCTATATATTATATGTTCACAATGTGTTTGATGAAATGTCTATCATGGTAAGGCCTCATTAGGTCAAGTTCTTCACTAAGTTTTGCTTTAATGGTCTTTTCCTTGTGTCATTCATCATTTTGGAAATTTCTATCACGTTTTGGGTAAAGGTTTGGATCCTCGCCATGAAAAGGTTGCTCAGATTTTGGGGTTGCATGGTCAAAACTGGGAAATCTAGACTGTAGCCGTTGGGAGGGAGGGTTATCCATGCAACTGGAGGGTTACAGTCACTGACTTGCCTTGTTATGAAGCCACTAGGAGTTGATGTCACTAAAATGGAAAGTTAACTTAGGGGTATGGCATCTGGAGTGATTCTAAGAAAGGTAATTACGACATGTAAACTGAACTATTATGAATCCAGTTGATTTTTCACTCAGTGTTAGCTGGACTATTAACTTGAAATTTCTTAGTTTTTTTGCAGTTGTATGCTAATCAGGTTTTTACACTAGTATTACTTATTATCGAATTTAATCCTAAGCTTTGTAAACGGTTACTTTTAGAGGCTTATTGCCCTTTTCTCTAGCACAATTTGTGACAACTATAATTATATAAATTAATTTCTCTTTCTCATTGCACAACTTTCATTTAGTTATAATTCATGATGATATGGGAGTTTCCATGCAATTTATATACTCCTCTTGGAAAGTAACATGTTACGTAAATTTATATTAGTATGATGATAGATTCACTGTGAGGAATATAAGTTCTTATTTAGTATTATGCATGCTATAGATAATAGAATTGATTGTCATAATCACAATTGGATTCTCATGTGTTTTCATTGTTCATGGCTTCACAACACTATGCATTTTCCTTGTTTAGCTTTCTCTTCCTTCAAACAAAGTATGCATTATTTTTATCTAATGTTTACAGTATAATTAATTTCTTTTTTGTCATATTACCAATTATTATCTCTTATAATTTGGCAATGGTACTAATTTCCTATTGTTTTAAGTAACTTCGATTTTAATGAGTACCACTCATTTCATGTGTCGTATATATAATCAAGTTAATTCTTATTGCCATGGATTCTAGTCAACTATGTATGTTGACTTATATTTTATTTTTGCCCATCATCATGCAACGAGATTTGCTTCCAGGAAAACGAATCCTGAGTGAGGGTGAGTCCAGATTTACTATATGGTATCTCTTCCCTTATTTCACGTGTTACAGTTGAATCTTACATTTTTTCCTCCATAATTCCTTATGATATTACCGCATCTCATCCCAAGATGCCTCTGTCCTAGTCCTCATCTCCCATTGCTTTTGGGCAACAAGCTTGGCACTGCTAGTATACATTAATTAGGGAAATTGAGTTAATTGATTTTAGGTGGGAAGTGGCAATAATAATTCAAAAATAGGTAATATCAATATCTAAATCGTCCTAAGGAGAGCCTCTATACTACTTGCATGGGAAATTTTGTTAATAAAGGATAGCATTAGAATTTTTGTGTAATTGTTTCTCATTTTATTGTTAGCATGCCTTGGTTTTAATCATTCCTTCACAGTTTCTTAGAGACCTCTATATTCTTTTGTTAACCAGTTATATTATTCTAGAGGGATCTCGTTAACATTTAGTAGATTTATTCCTATATCTAATCCCTAACCTTGTACATTTTCATTCTATTCTTCTGGAATGCTTCCCATCTTATCATTTAGCCCTTCTAGTTTTGGCCATATTTGAGTGTACTTTCATAACTACATTTGTCTTTTCTACAAGAAAAGGTAATTGTTGATAATATGCAGTTTTCCACATTCCTCCTAGATCTACCTCTACTATCCGTAGTGTATGGAGTATTTAATTTCATTTTGAATGGATTATTTGATGGAGGTACACCACCATTCTGAGTATTGCAAAGGAAGCAATGTTTTTGGTAAATTAAGCTTCTGGAAACTATGAAGAACTGACCAACAATCCCTCTATAGCCAAGTTATTAAACCTTCCTAATTTTAGATTATTAAGCCTAGGTCACTACCTCTCTACAAACAAGCTACACCCAAACCATAAATAGGACTGGCCAAGTTATTAAACATTCCTAATTTTATACTATTAAGCCTAGGTCACTATCTCCTAAATAACATATTCAAGCAACAAAATAAGTAACATGCAAATCAAACTTATATTGAAAAGAAACATTAATTCACATAATCCAATTTGATCTTAGAACAATAGTTTTCTATACTGAATAAAATAGAAGATGAATCCTTAAATACAGTTACAAATCTAATTCTAATTTAAACAAAGAGAAAATTACAATATGAAATCCTCAAGAGACATATCTATGTGAAAGATCACCACATCTCTTTAAGTAGAAATCAAGGAATCCTCTTTGTACAGGAACAAGGAGTGATGAACCATTCTATCTTGGTTTGTGATGAGAAATGAAAGGGGAATTCTTGATTGTCTTATAGCTTAAATTGAATATATCAAACCGTGTAATAACTCAAATAAAGTCCAAAAAAACATAATATGATTTATCATCCCCACCATCCATGGAACATTATTATCTAACTATCTTATAAGCTAATCATGTGGGAATGTATATAAGATCACTTACCATGATTTAAAGGTTTTGAAAGTCAAGTGATTCTAAAAATGGTAATTATGACATGTGAAGTGGAAACTCTGGAGAACTAACCAACAATCCCTCTATAACCCCACTCTATCTTTCCTCTGAAAAATGTGCAGAAGGCGCCCCGCTCAAGGTCCCACATTCTAGCTGATAATGGTGACTCTCACTGCGTAATCCTTCTTCCCATTGACCACTGGGGTTCCTCTTGGTAGTTCAGGTTGTCCTCTCGAAATGCGTCATTATAGCCTGAGCTATGCTCTGCGTTGTCTGAGTGATTTGTCCTCCCTCCCTGTCACCTGTAACATGATCACAATGCATCATGCTAGACTAGGAGGTTTTTGATTTGATGCCGTCCCATCATGAAATAATTGTAGGAATAGCTGCACTAGTAGATCATGGCGAGATGACAAATGGGATGAAGAAGGAAATCACATGCTAGAAGATTTTCTTGTTGCTGGATGGATGTACCAAGCATACCAAGAAACAAGGGAAGGGGAACACATGCATTAAACCATCAAGTGAGACCAAGACCATCGAAGACCCTACAACACTATGCCATGTGGAGGTGAATACAAATCACACCAAGAGTACATCCATCACTCAAAAACATAGCAACTCGACATGGACACCACAAGTAGCGAGTACATGTCAGTAGTGTCATGTTGAGTTGTGTCATGAGTTGTCTCGGCCACATCACAATTATGGCCCATATCCATTGTAACTAAATGTAATGTAAAGTGAATTCCAATGGACGCACACAAAATTCAAAGAGTGATGTGAATTGAAAAGTTATTGGAAGTTGAATAATCATGAGGGTAGTGAACAATCACAAGGGTCAATCATCACCCTTGGCTATATATACCCCTCCCATTATAGAAGCAAAGGATTTTCACCTTAGCTCCTCCCATATATCCTTGAGAGTCCATAGTATGTTGTTTGAAGAGGAGGAGTGGCTCCAATGTCCCACTATTGGGACTAGTGATGTATCGTGTACAAATGTGTCATGGGACTTTTTCTTAATTCATAAGCCTATTTCACAGCAACACGTTTTCACGCATGTTTTGTAGATGTTTGTAAAACTATTATTTAAGCATCTGTAATTCATGTTTTCTTAACCTGTACTAAGATAGTTGAACTACTTTGGTTATTTTACTACTAACATTTTTTTAGATGTGTTGTATTGTTTATCGATATTGTCGCATCAATCTAGACTACTCCATAAGAAATTAGACAAATCATTCTTGTTTTTCATGCTTATAACAATCGTCACCCTGATGTAGACTACTCCACTGGATGGTGTACATGTTTTCCCTTTCACTTTGGTTATAATAACTATTTCATCCATTTTCGAATACTCTGGTGGATGTTGGACAAATCTGTGTTGGTTTGCATGTGTCTCCCCCTGGGTGGTACTACTACCACTCATCTAGAGGCTCACTTTACTATCTCCCTTTACAGTAATAGAACCAAGAAACAAGTTAAATTAAGCACTCACTAGGCATACTCACCTCTCTTTTTGAAGTTACAAGCATAACACTCTCATGTGCTGCACAACAAGAGTTACGACATATCTCTAAGATAATGGAAACTAGGCCATCTTTCCAGATGGGACTCTTATGCCAAACAGTGTGAGGTCTAGGTGGGACTTCATACCAAGGAGATCCCCTTCGTTGGTGGGACGAGGTAATATCACTATCTAAATGTTTCTAGTGAGACATTTATACTACATGCATGGGAAATTTTGTTAAGAAAGTATATTATTTGAATTTTAGTGTAATTTATTCTCATGTTCTTGTTAGCTTGACTTCGTTTTAATCATTCTTCAACAATTTCTTAAATACCTCTTTATTCTTTTGTTAACCAATAACATTCTATTATAGGAAACTCGTTAGATTTTATTAGATTTATTACAATATTAATCCCTAACCTTCTACATTTTCATTCTATTCTTTTGGAATGCCACCCATCTTATCATTTATCCCTTCTAGTTTCCCCCATATTTGAGTGTATTTTCCTAACTACATTTGTCTTTTCCTCAACAAAAGGTTATTGTTCATAACATGGAGTTTTCTACATTCGTCCTAGCTCTGCTTCTACTGTATTTAGTGTATGGAGTATTTTATTTCACTTTGAACGGATTATTTGATGTAGGCCCACCACTATTCTGAGTATTGCATAGGAAGCAATAATTTTTCTAAATTAAGCTTCCAATGTAGTAATTTTGTAATTAAGTTGTACATATTTTCTTAGTACCTTCAATATGTTTTAATAGCCATATTTGTTTTGCAGAATTTCATAGGAAGTCCCTTTCTCTTTGGATTTGTTACCATGTTCAAGAGTTCTCTTGATTAAGGGAGAATTCTTCAAAGGATGATTTTGGTCATATGGATGGTTATGCCTTTGGGAGGCACCTATAAGACTCTAGCACTTTTATGAGTACTTTTATCTATTGCCTCTCTTCCTCAATCAAATGATTTAGTGTATAAACCCTATAATTTTCTTCAAACCATTAGCTTGGTTAGGGATTGAAATTGGTTGGTTAGGGTTTTGATTTGAAACCCTACAGTTACATCTCCTAACTCTATGGTTGCAAACCATGATAATGCTCAATCTTGCATATCTTTATAAGTTTTATTATTTACTCCATATGTCCTTTAGGCGCTAGCTATGGTTACAAACCTTAAAAAATTAAAACCATAGGAATGGTTGAAGACTTGATTCCAAACCCTAGGTACAGATATTAATCTCGTTGATTTAAGAAGATAACTCTTATCAAAGAGGAGCGATAATCAAGGATAAAGAGTGGCATCATCAACAATGGATTATTTAATATTAATGATGATGATTTACTTACCAAGATCATTTGTTTAGCTATCCAAAATACTCAAAATCTTAATGGCTTGTAGACTTTTAAAATAAGTAGGAAAAAAATGCCAATTTGTTCAAAATTAATAGAATATTTTCCAAGTCCAAGTCAAACTACTACTTTATCATGCCACATACGATATTAAATTAACGTATAAATTAGAACAATTATATATTTCAATGATGTATTGACACAACATTATTTCAACTATATTAACAATTTATTACATGTATCCATATAAGAAAACACCCGATGTTTAAATTTGTGAATTATTATCCTTTTCTTGGTATTCTTATTTATTTCACATGACTTAGTGTTGGGCTCTTGATATCACCATGTGAAATATAATCTTGGGATGTTATTCCTTTATTTTTATTGTTACTTTGTTGCGTCAACATGATTTTGTAGATCCTTTTTTAATATGTGGAAATTTTTCCCTTCTCCAATCT